>QVXC01000146.1:0-75271 GCA_003501895.1 Phaeosphaeria sp. A1 3.1a
GACTTGTTCTTCGCACGCCACGAAGACCAACCGGTCGACCCAATGCAGAAATATGTGATGGTCGAGTGCCGATCTAGCTTCTTTGAGGCCAGCAGGCACACAATGCTCGCCTTACAGCATCTCATGCGCGAACCATTCCCCATGTCAGAGCATCTAATTGATGTCAAGAAGGAAGTAGATCCGCCAGCATATATTCAGCACAATCCGTACGTGAACCTGAGCTCTCTCGTTCCCATGGAAGAAAGCGAGAACTTCGAAAATGTAGATGTCTTGCAGGAATGGCCAGAATCATCCTCACTATCCCTCGACAAATCACAGAGTAGAGCTCTCCAGCGTATGCTCACCAACAAGCTTGCTATCGTGCAGGGTCCTCCGGGTACAGGCAAAACATACGTCAGTGTGAGTATGGTCAAGGTGCAGCGTGACAATCTGCGAAGGGAAGATTCTCCAATCATCATCACTGCGCAGACCAATCACGCAGTCGATCAGATACTGCGTCACACCAGCGAATTTGAGCCCAACTTCATACGTCTAGGAGGGCGAAGCAAAGACCCTGAGATCAAGAAGCGTACGCTATTCGAAGTCCGTCAGAGCATTCCACCGCAGAAGCAACCTGGCAGCCAGAAGACTCAAGCTATAATTGCCATGCGCAAGTTATCAAACAAGATACAGATGCTGCTTGCGCCGTTATTAGCCAATCAAGCGCCTCTCGATCATCGTGTCCTCTTGAGGCTGGGGATCATCACAAAAGAGCAAGCTAGCAGCCTCGAGGTCGACAGTCAGAGCACGATGGGAATATCTGCAACAGATGATCCCGGAATTCTCATGGAGCAATGGCTAGGCAGATGTCTTGTGCCGTGTCAACGACCCAGCCAGCCAGACGATTTCAGCTCGGGATACGAAGAGGAGGAGGAAGGTATGGTATCGTGATTATACTCAAATCTATTCGTGCTGACTACCTGACCAGATTTTGAAGTGGAGCAGTTGCAGGAGCTTGAGGCCGAAGCAGTTGCACAAGACGATGAAGACGATCGTGAGGCGCTTCGTGGCGAAGTTATTCTGTTGAGCGACAATTATGTCGGTAGAGGTGGCTCGACATTGACCATGTCTGAAGTACGGGACTTGTTGCGAACGACAGCAGATCTCACGACGATAGCACCTATCGATCGTGGCGCTTTCTACAACTACTTCAAGCGAGAGGTCAAGGCGCTCGTTGCTGTGGATCTTCGAAAAGTCGCAAAAGAGTATGACGAAGCTGTGCTGCAGCGTAAGGTCGGACTGTGGGAAGAAGATATACGTATCCTCAGCGAACAGCGAATCATCGGTTGCACGACAACAGGTTTGTCGAAATACCGTGCCCTCATCTCAGCCTTGAGACCCCGAATCATCCTAGTCGAGGAAGCCGCTGAGACTATGGAGGCACCGGTCACTGCTGGGTGCTTCCCATCGCTGGAGCACTTGATCCTCGTAGGCGATCACCAGCAGCTGCGACCCCACACACAGGTTCACGCTTTCGAAGATGAACCGTACTTCTTGAATCTCAGTCTGTTCGAGCGACTCGTGCGGAACGATGTTGCTTACAGTACTCTTACACGGCAACGACGTATGATACCAGAAGTTCGACGTCTGCTCGCACCAATCTACAAAGACACCCTCAAAGACCACGCTAGTGTGAAAGACATGGCCAACCGTCCACATGTTGAGGGTATGGGAGGAACCAACTCATTCTTCTTCTGCCATGAATGGCCTGAGGCCCGCGATGGAAATATGTCCTGTTTCAATCCGGTATGCCTACAAGATGTCTCTATCACGTATCTCTGCTAATGTTGGTGTTCATCTAGGACGAAGCCAAGATGATAGTGGGCTTTGTTGACTACCTAGTCCTCAATGGTGTGGATGCTGCGAAGATTACACTGTTGACGTTCTATAACGGACAGCGAAAACGTCTTAGTCGCGAGCTTCGTAATCATCAGAATGTACATGCGTTGCTGGGTGTAAAGGTGGTCACGGTAGATGGTTACCAGGGTAAGAGATCGCCTGTTTCTTCAAACGGTATACGTGACTTGTGTACTGACCGACACAGGCGAGGAGAACGACATTGTCATACTGAGCCTTGTTCGCAGTAACCGTGACCATGCCATCGGCTTTCTGTCCTCCGACAATCGAGCTTGTGTTGGGCTTTCACGCGCAAAGCGTGGGTTCTACATGTTTGGCAATGCCGAGCTACTGGCCTGCGAAAGTCGAGTGTGGGGCAGAGTTGTGAACATCATGTTTAACGATCCCAAAAATGATATCAAGACCGGACAAAAGTGGAGAGTGGGCTACAATTTTCCGTTGCAGTGTAGCAGTCACGGTCGCAAAGTCTGGATCGAGCATCCTGACGACTGGGAACACATTCATGGTGGTTGTGACCTGGAATGCGCTGGTATACTGCCTTGTCAGCACAAGTGTCGTAAGTGAAAAGACATATCATGCGAGAAGGTTATTGACAAATTCTTAGCCTATCGTTGTCATCCCTTCGACCATGAGCTTGTTAATTGCAAGATGTTGTGCAATCGCACTCTCATGTGCGGACACAAGTGTGTTGGTAAGCTTCTTATGCCTTCCTTCCTTCCTTCCTTCCTTCCTTCCTTCCTTCCTTCCTTCCTTCCTTCCTTCCTTCCTTCAGCATCAGCACAAGCTGTTGCGACGCCATCCAGCGCGCTGACTTGAAATAGCTTTGTGTAGCGATACTTGCAAGTGCCAGACATGTGAACGTCATGGCAACGGTGCACGATCAATGCTGAAGCCGATGTCAAATGGTACATCCGTTCGAGCTGCGACTCTGCCAGTGTCACATCAAGCGGCCGTCAATCTGCCAAGTCAGCCTACTGCAGGTCCAGTATCGGTCTCAGGAATGTCTGGTAACCCGGGCATGTGGCAGCAGTATGTCGATGGCGGCGGCGTTGCAGCAGATGATGCTCAGTACCTCCAGCGTATCAAGGAGGAACAGGCGAAGAACTCGGAAGCCAGGCGCAACGCCACGCCCAGTAATGCTGCGGGCACTGGCTCCACCCGGCTCATCGAAGTGTCGCCCAAGAAGGGATCTGTGTCTAGGAATGCCGACCTACTGATCGACCTCGACTTGGATGTGGCACCAGCGGCAGAACCACGCCCGCAGTCGTACGCAAATGCTGTCACTACCACTAACGGCAGGTCTGCAACCAACCCGACTATGAGTCTGCTGGACTGAGCGGTGCGGTGGATGCGGGAGGATATTTGCAGGTGTTAGGATTTGGCGGGAATAGATGGAAGGAGATATGCCTGTTCACGTCGGCGTTGAGTGGGAGAGTAAGCCCATAGTCTGAGGTAAAGCAAAACATTAGTGGCGATATAAGCGCCTGGGTATCTCGAACAGTGAAAAGCACACTCTACCACCACTCAACACATGCTCTTCGCTCAATCCTTCCCGTCCCCGTCAATACCAATCTCAAACAGCTTCTCTGCCATCTTCTCAACCTCGCCACCCATTTTCAGCAACGCGCCCTTGATGTTCTCCACAGTCTGCGGCGTCAAACTCCCCTTCCTCGAGTAAAAGTCCACGCCCGCAGGCGTGAACAGCGTCTTCGCAAAATACGTCACCACCCAACTATTGCCCGTCCCTTGCTCGTCCCCATACCCAAGCACCTCCCACTTGCTACTCGCAATCATCAACCACCCCTTGCCCCTCCAATGATACGCCATGCTCGCGCCACCTGCATCTCCATTGACCTCTGTATTCGGCACCTCGAAAGGCCTATCCACGCCCTTTACAGTCTTGAGGGAAGTGGAGTTGAGCGGCTGGTAGGTGACGAGGTCGTCGATTTGGGTCGGCGTGGTGGATTCGATGGGCGTGTAGGTGATGCGGACGTTGCGGTTCTTTTTCCACATGGGGAGGGTGGAGTGCGTGACGTTCCAGGTGCCGGAGAGGAAGGTGAGGGATGGTGGGGGGAGGGAGGGAGATGGCGACGAGGAGGGGAGGGAGGAGGGGTGGCGGAGGGTGACCATTTTGGTGATGGTATCGCAGGCGGGAGTGTCGTGGATGCGTAAATCGTCGTATGCGACTATAGTATGGTATGTGATGCGCTTTTTCGATGGCTGGATAGGAGATGTGTACTATTATAAATTATAGATGTTTGCTTTGAGAGGCACTTCTCCCATAGACACGATATAAGGTGAAGTCTGAAAGATGATATCGCGAAGCAAAAATTGTCAATAGAAACAAGCGCGTCGCGTTTGTGGAACAGGGATGCTGCTGCAAGATCGACCGGCAAGTGCCCAGCCGCACAAGCACGCCAGATCCGCGCCGATCCGCCACTCCAAAAACAGAAACACACCACTGCCACCACCGCGTGGCTACTCCACGTCTTGACATCACACCCTCCGTCTCTTCCCCAACCACACACAGTCCATCAATCTAGCGGCTCAACGTCCGCGGCAAACACAAGACGGTTGCCCTTCCTGCCGGTGACTGGCTAAGTGCGGCGAGACCCCCCATGTTTCGCTTCACGTGTGTTGGGGCGCTTCCCGGCGGAGCTGACGACAACTGAAACCCGTACGCAACGAATGCACAGCCCACGCAGCCGCGTAGAGGTCCACTTGCCCAGCGCTGACAGCATGTGCTGGCCATTCGATTACGGGTGCGTAGCCACCGCCTAGGCTGCATTTGTGATTGCCGTTTAATGTTTTGTCTTGGGATGCTGAGCTGACACGGACGTCTGCTGATGTATAATACTGCAGTGTGTGCCCTGGTCGTTGTGGCTTTTTGGTCTACATACTTCCTTTTTATCTACTCACTCGTTGTTGTCGGCCCTAGTCTTTGACGTGTGAGATTTTCCTTGTTAGGACAGCGATACGGTCGTTTACGCTTTCTACGCTTGTCGTTGTTCTCTGTGCTTGCCACTGGGGAGCTGCACGCCACGCATACCTTATTAATATAGAGCTCGCCTGCACATATTCTACGAGTCTTGCACGAAACAAGCATATACATACGCATCCATCATGTTTCTAAGAAACCTTCTTCAAGCGTCCGCGGTGTTGCCGTTCTTCTACTCGGTCGCCACCGCTCAGAATGCTTGCAATAATTCACCAGACCTTTGCTCTAGAGCATACAACAACATCACACATCTTGGAGCTCACGATTCACCGTTTCTGCGGGATCAGAGCACATCTTTCAGCACGAGTGGTAACCACTGTACGTAACAAGCCCTCCAGCCTGTGTTTGAGACCTCCAGACTAATCCACCTCATAGTCTACAACACAACCGTACAACTAGACGCAGGAGTTCGCATGTTATCAGCACAAGTACACAAGACAAATAACAGCGGGAGCGAAGCATGGCATCTGTGCCACAGTAGCTGCACTCTGTTAGACGCCGGAACCTTGACAAGCTGGTTAGAGGAGATCAAAGCATGGATGGACCGCAACACCAACGACGTCGTCACCGTGCTCATCGTCAACTCCGACAGCGCCTCCTCCTCCGACCTGGGCGCCCAATTCTCCGCCTCCGGCATCGACAAGCTCGCATACACTCCCCCCTCGCCCTCCACGATCCCCACGACATGGCCCACGCTCGACAACCTCATCAGCAACGGCACCCGCCTCATGACCTTCGTCGCATCCCTATCCGACCCCGCGACCGAACACCCCTACCTCATGGACCAATACGCCTTCATGTTCGAAAACAACTTCGAGAACACCAACCCCTCAAACTACTCGTGCAACCCCAGCCGTCCCACGTCCCTGCGCAACAACCCCTCCGCCGCCCTCGAGAGCAACCGCATGTTCCTCATGAACCACTTCCTCTACGACGACTCGCTGTTCGGCATCCAAATCACCAACGTCACGTACGCGGGCACGACGAATGCGCAGACGGGACTGGGAAGTTTGGGCGTGCAGCTCACGAATTGCACAGGCGTGTATGCTAAGCCCCCGAGCTTCGTCATGGTGGATTGGTTTAATATGGGACCTGCTATTGCGAGCGTGGATTGGGCGAATGCGATTCGGGGGGCGACGGGACGGAAGGAGGTGAGCACGTCGCCGCTGACGCCGACGAGTGGGGTGGGGAAGAGGCAGGGGAATGTTTTGGCGGTGGTTTTGGCTGTGGGGATCGCTGTTGCTTTTGCATCGTAAAACATTTGGGGTTTTTTTCTGGTTATTGCATGGCGATGGCGTTTGGGCTTGGGATGGGATTCATGATAAGGCTGGCTTCAAAGATGAGCTGATTCAACTCTTACGTAGCTGTTGAGACGAGAAGACTAGCTATTGCGAGACGTGATAACATTACAGAAATGATACTGATATACCATCTCCAACTTGACATCCTGGCTTTGTACACTGATTTCCTAAACATGTCAAAGTATGCTAACGAATAATTCTACTCTCTACAGTGCTGAGCTTCGGAAAAAATGGCGTCTCTCGCCTTTCTCAACGGACCCACCCAACGTCTGTTGCAACTTTTAATATTCTAGTAAACTCCATTACAACACGTCCATACCTAAAACAACCCCAACTCCAAACCCAAATCCACCACCACCCGCTCTAGCGACCTGCCCGCCCCATTATCCCAGAACTCGCGCAGCGCCCGAGCAATATTTCCATAATACGGGAACATCTCCAAAGCATCACTAGCTAGATTCGAAATACACCCCAGGATCAGGTCTTTGTCAGAAGAGAGTAATCGAGATGACTGCGATGCAGCCATGACGAGTGGAAACAGCAAGGGCTGCCACTTATCATGTGCGATGAATTTATCCCTCGACTTGATGTGCGTTGTTGATGTGAGGATATATCGCACAGCGAAAGATACTGCTTGCTCGCTGATACTAGCTTGCGCTGTGCTTTGATGCTCAGCCCGATGATTCCTCGCGGCGATGATGCCCGCGTGGCGTGTTAGATCCCACAAGAGACGTTGGTCCTCTGTTCCCTGATGTCCAGGCCACGAAGCTAGATGGGCCTCGATGTCTGGCTCGGCAATGTCGCATAGGAGGTCGACGAGGCTGCATGGCAGGCCGAGACTATCCTCCACACCAGTGTGGAAGCGGCAGTTTCGGTGCCAGATGTTGAGGTGGCTTGTTTTGCGGCCGAGGACATGTGTGGGGATTTCAGTGATGGCGATGAGGAAGAGTTGGTCTCTTGCTCGTCCTTCGAGCTTGGTGGTAGCTTGAGTATCATCGAGGAGCGAGTATATGCCGTGAATGTGGAAGGTCCATGGTAAGCCTCTGGTCATCTAATTTTTGCGTTTAGCATCATTCCAGCCACCATTCGTATAGCGGAGACGAACACTTATCGAGCAAAGCACAAGACCAGAATATATCGTCTTCTCCCGCTCCACGCGCTTCAGGTCTGCAATCTCCCGCCGGAACTGCTCAATGCTTTGCACATAGTACTGTTCCACGAGATGCGCATACTTTGGCTCGAGCATAATCTGATAGGCCAGGCAGCTTGTGAGAAGCGATCTCGACCCGACGAATATCTCAAAGTACTTTTCAATGTGAAATTTCACCCGTGCTACTAGGACTGTCGCGCCCCAGTCGATGACTGTTTTGGTAAGTATAGGCGCTATAGTAACGTGATTGGCTACGTACAGCTCTGCATAATCTCCAGCTGGAGCGGCGTCAGTGTCTGACAAAGGTCCTTGCCCAAATGGTATATGATGGCTTCGCTTGGGTTTGGTGGGCTCTCTTCCGGAGACAATGTGGTAGGTGGAGACACTGATTGTGTATTCTTCTTGACATGGCTCTTACACGAGCGGACAGTCGACACCCTGGCCCGTGACAGTCCCCATTTGAGTCGAAGGCCATAGCCCTCGCACTCCAGTCCAAGATTGGCACACGAGAGACAGTGAGGTCTGGTCTCATCGCACTTCTTCCGCCTTGCTCGACACGTCCAGCACCCAGCACGCGTTCGCTCATTCTTGCTCGAAGTAGGCATGGCGTTCAAGACTACCCAAAGCCGCGAAGATCTCTGAATGATGTAGGTGTCCTCGTTTCGCCGCTACCCAACGGTCGTCAGTCACCAGCGGCTGCTAGACGTATGTTGTGCATATAAGAACTATCAAACGCCTCCTTCGGGAACATACCTTCTACACTCCGTCTAGCAGACTTAACAACCTCTCGTCCGGCAACTAGGAGTCCAATTCCGCTCGTGGCGCTTCAACTGAGATGACAGAAAAGCCAACAACGCCTCATACTCCGCTCCACCACACCACAAAAGTCGCTCCAACGGCACAACAAGACCTTCCGCCCCATCGTCCGCTCTGCGCCCGTCCCGTCGACCTGATCGCAGCACCGTTAGGCGGCTATCACAAAGTGGGGCCAGAGCATGCAGTCGAGCGATTCGGCCTGCTTCATCCAGCCTAGCGCGGAATGCCTTGCACTACCGACACCGCGGAGGACTTCTGACAATCCGTCCCGCACCCACTTGCAAGTGTCATTACACGTGGGCCCGACGATGCCGTAATGATGCTAAATAAACAGTGGGCGCGTTTCGACCTGCTTTTCTCGCACGCGGGAGCCATGCGCAGAGCAGACTAGGGACGTGAACTCAGGGTTCCGTGATGGCTTTTCTTTCTTCCTTTACTATTGTGAGGTGTGCGTATATATATGTAGGTGAGAAAGCCATATACACACACACAAATAGCACAGCCTTGTGCAACCTGCAACGCTTGTGCCGGTGAACAGCGTTTGTACCTAGGTACAAATCTATACATAGCCGTTTGCTGTGCGCCAGTGCTCTGCTGCGTTTTCCCGTTTGGTTTTCTACTCAGTACTTCTCACCCTCAAAGGAAACTCCAAACATGGCCGACACCGATCCACCCCAGCAGCCTGTCCTCATCCCCTTCGGGCCCGCAGCGAACTGCACGCTCGACCTCTGCCCCGTCGAGTGGTCCGTCTTCGGGTACTTGCCAACCCTCGCTGCGAATGGCGCATTCATCGGCGTCTTTGGCCTTTTGCTCTTGATTCAGCTAGGGCAGGGTGTATGGTTCAAGCATTGGGGTCATACAGCCTGTGTGGCGGCTGGAAGTATACTCCAGATCATAGGATATGTAGGGAGGATCATGCTGCACTCGAATCCATTCGAGTTCAACGCTTTCTTGATTCAAATCAGTGAGTTTCACCAACTCTTATCAACACTTGAAAAAGGCAGGCGACTAAAACCGAAAATTTGCAGTCTGCATCACCATTGCGCCAGTCTTCTACTGCGCAGCTGTCTACGTCCTTTTGTCGCAATTGTAAGTCTTCTTGAACAGCGCCTACCTCCTCGAACATACTAAGAAGTCTCCACCGTGCCAGCATCGCAAGAACAGACATCTCCCTCTCACGCTTCAATCCACGGTTTTTCTACTGGATCTTCATCCCCGCGGACGTAATCTGCCTCGTCCTCCAAGCCACAGGCGGCGGCCTCTCTGCAACCGCCTACACGGCAGCAGACGTAAACGTCGGCGTCAACATCACCAAGGCCGGTCTAATCCTCCAAGTCGTGGTCCTGGTTTTGTTCCTGACCCTCTTTGGCGACTACCTGTTCGCGCTGCAGAGACGCAAGGGGCTAGGCAGTCTGAGCAAGAATGTGCACGTGTTCTTGGTGTTCTTGATCTTGACCGTTGTGTTCATTTTGGTGAGGTGCCTATACAGGATCGTCGAGCTCAAGGATGGGTATTTTGGACCTAATTTCCGACACCAGGGCGCGTTCATTGGACTGGAAGGAGCGTGAGTGCATGACTCACAAGTCAAGAACTGAATCTGAGCTGACATGATTTCTAGCGTGATGTGTGTGGCGGTACTTTGTCTCATCATTGCTCATCCAGGACCCGTGTTCCGGCACCGCAAGGGGACCGCAACAGAAGAGCATCCACTTGAGTAGCAGTGGTATGTCAGGCCGTGTTGAAATAGACTGGAGAAGGCCGGCGAGGGCTAGGTTGCAGGGCAGGACAACTCATTAGGTTGTAGGATGAAGACGACAGGGCAGCCTTTTCACTAATGAAGATATCACGCAGTGGAGACCAAATGAAGTGCACAGTATGCGTATGCATTGACTATATCAGCCGGTAGAAGGCTGTTCGCCTGATATCATGTAACCATTTCGAGACCACCCATGAACGCCGTGAAGATCCATTCCGGTAACCCCAATCATATCCATAAACAATGAGTCGCAACCATCTGGACGACCGTGGACCGAAGGGCTTGAAGTGGTCGGTGCATGGCGGAGATGCGTCGTGGTAGAAGGTGAAGGTGTTTAACCACCGAAACCGTACAGGGTGCGGCCCTGGCGCTTGAGAGCGTAGACAACGTCGAGGGAGGTGACGGTCTTGCGCTTGGCGTGCTCGGTGTAGGTGACGGCATCACGGATGACGCTCTCGAGGAAGGTCTTGAGGACACCACGAGTCTCTTCGTAGATCACTGTGTGGAGGTTAGCGACGGTGCGATGCGAATGCGAAATGCAGGCAACTTACTGGCAGAAATACGCTTGACACCACCACGGCGAGCGAGACGACGGATAGCGGGCTTGGTGATACCCTGGATGTTGTCACGAAGAATCTTGCGGTGACGCTTGGCGCCGCCCTTGCCGAGGCCCTTGCCACCTTTGCCGCCTGGAGAGAGATGTTAGCATGTTGTGCGTGGAGTGATAGACAGTGAGGTGCGACGACGGTATGGTGTTGTGCCGTCAAGAGGCGGTGTCGCGATGCGCGATAGTGGGGCTAACGCGTTGAGGCTGAACAACACCAAGCGCGATCACGGTGCAGTGGCGACAGCGGCAACAGCAAAGCTGCGTCGCGTGCATCGCGACAGAAGACGAGTGCAAGAGTGTATTAGAGATGTACTTACGTCCAGTCATGTTGCTAGAGTGTTAGTGTGGTTGGTTGAGATGGGTTTTGTTAGAAGCGCGGATGCAGCAGTAGTTGTGGATGAGATACAGACGGGGAAAAGAAGAGAAGAAAAGAGGGCGACAAAGCGGGCGGGGAGCAATAAATAGGCGATTGCGCGCGTCGAGATCACACAGAGGGCGCTAAGCTGTGTTGGGAACAGGCAGAAACAGCTTGCGAGAATCAAAGAGCGCAGCGGCAAGCAGGAGGAAAATCAAAAGTCGCGGAAAGCAGCACCTTGAAATCGCGTTGCTGTTGTTAGGCCTGTCTGCTCCCGCCGCTCTCAAACGTCGGGGTTAGCGCCTGGTCCGTGCAGGAACATCATCCGGACGCTGCAACGCCGACTTGAACACCACGCGCTGTACAGCTCCAGCACGCGCTGCACATGCAAGCTCAATCGACACGAGTATGGAGTTGGTAGATGTTTTGAATTTCAGTGGCGCATCTCACAGGCACAGATTGAAAGAAACGAGACAAACACTGCTCACGTTTGCTTCGCGTTCCCTGCGACGCGTTCACAATCCACACGAAGGACGAAGTGCATGACAGGACGCGGAATCTTCACGGAGGATCTAGAATTTGACAAGGACGATAAAGATAATTACTCTATCCAACATATGAAATCATTGTCGCGTCGTTTGCTATCCTAGGAGCTTCTCGCTGCCGATCTAGTCCCGGAACCAAGGAATCTGCCAGGTGGTACTAAATATATCAACTACACCTCTTCCGATCCAGTTCACTTCGATTCATCGGCCTCTTCGTACACAGGTGGCGCATCGTAAGCCGGCAGTTCGGCGTACTCTTGCTTCTCACTCTGACTCTCTACCTCGGCCTCGCCTCCCTCGACATCCTCCTCCAGAGTGATCCTCTGGTATTGCTGTCCCATGAAGCAGCTTTCACCGCGAACCTTGGCGATGACAATTGCGATGATCGTGCCCAGAACCATACCGATGAGGTATGTGACGGTTCCAGCGAAAACGCCAACGATGATTGGAATGAAAATCGTGAAGAAGGCGCGGCGTGCAAAGGTGCGCATGCGGTGTTGGCGGTGGTGGCCCATGTGGTGAGGGCGGTGGTGATGGGGACGACCTGGGTGGAACCTGTGAGGGGGCTTGCCCTCAAAGGTCTCCTCTGCCATCGGGTTGTACTGTCCGTGAGGGCGCTTGTGACAGGGCTTGCCCATCTGCCTCATCTTCTCGATCCTCTCGGCCACAATTGCTTTCCATTTGCACAGTAGGGGCCACTCATCACAGTTGGTGTCCTGCTCGGCCGGTGTTGTCTCGGAAGCTTCTGCGGTGCGGAAAGATGCAATCGACAGACGTCCCTCGGCATCTTTGAGCACGTTGATGGTGAGGAGCGGTGGGTTTACACGGACGCCTTCGACTGAAGCAATTTGCAAGGTCATCGGGAGGAGCTCGAGGCCAGCCTCCGATATGGTCTCGGCGCCATTGTAGCGGAACGTGTAGCCAGTGACGAGGAGCTTCAGGGGTTCGTCGGACGCTGCGTGAAGTTGAGTGACGTAGAAGGACGGCTTTCCTTCATTCATGTTCGGTGGGAATAACTGGTATCCGTCACCGACAGCAAGAGTATGCTCGTCGCTGCCAGTCTCGAAGTCGAGTGACTACCTAATGTTAGCTTGATGAACCATAGCCTAGATGACGAATGCATAACAGCAGACAGCCAGGACTGCTCCCGTGCGGTCGTCTCCGCAGGGAAAGTAGGTACTCACGAAGGTATTTCCTGAATCCAATGGAGTTTCCGTCCAAGAGATGCGTTCGTCATCCTTGGTCGCATAAGGGCAATCGTCGCAGTTGAGCGAAACGTGACCTTCGGATGGCGCATTAAGCAGCCGATTGAGAAGTACATCCTTGGTGTGAGGCGCCTCCAGGTCGGCTATGTCCATGGTAGGAGGTAGGAGAACGGCGGTGGCGGCCAGCGCCATGTTCGCAAACACGCCCAGCTTAGTCAAAGACATATTGGGTAGAGGTGCGGGTGAGAAAGGGTATGTCGAAGGAAAAGAGTGTCGTTGGAATCGAAGGGAGGTGTTCGGGGCCCAAGATACGCGGTGTCACCTCCGCACTGCAGCCGCGTCATCATATCACGTGCTCGCCACGGACCATTCTCTGGCTGTTCATGTGTCGCAAGTAAGTGATCTATTGAAATTGAAACACAGGTGCGAATGATTCACGGCTTGAGCCACATTCCCCAGCTCGGCAATCTAGAATCTTTGCGGTCTGGTCTGTTTGTCGCAAGTTCTTGTTGTCCGCGTGCTTACATGCAGGCGCTGGCCTGAAGTTCGTCACCGAAGGTGCGATGCCCGTACACAGTAAGGTTGGTACAAGGATACGAACAAGATGGCTGAGCCAGACGCTTGGACTTGAACATGTCGCAATACACATGCAAGACAAGAAGGCACAGCATGCAGGGCATGCAGGGCATTCTTGTGTAGGCCTCGACTGTGCCGCTGCTCTCACTCTCATGCCTATTTGGCGAAAGCACCACAAGACAAGTACACACCAGCCTGACTACGCGACCAATACGCCAGTCTGACGGCTCCGAACTACGCAGCTGTTTGGGTGTTCGCTTCTTGTCAAATGACATGCGCCTGATTCATGCCGCGTCACTGCGGCTTGAACGGTTCGACGATGATTCGAAGATACCACCCTATGCTATCCTATCGCACACGTGGGGCAGCGAAGAAGTCAGCCTCCAGGAGTTTCAAAACACGTACGCGGGTGACGAACCGACGCGCGCGAGAATTCGAAGCATGTCTGGCTACTCAAAAATAGTGAAGACGTGTGAACAGGCGCTAATTGATGATTACGCGTTCGCGTGGGTAGACACATGTAAGAGCTGAGTCGTGCCTTGCAGATACCATTGCTTTCTAACTGCGTGCAATAGGCTGTATAGACAAGCAGTCGAGCTCAGAGCTTAGTGAGGCCATCAATTCAATGCACAGATGGTACGCAAAAGCTGAAGTCTGCTATGCGTTCTTGGAGGATCTCAAACCCAGAATCCAATGGGGCAACAGATCAGAGCCAGAAGCGATCCGGGCGGACCTGCAAGATGAACACCACCTAGGAACGTCACGATGGTTCAGTCGTGGCTGGACTTTGCAAGAGCTTATTGCCCCTGTTGACGTAATGTTCTATGCTGCAGACTGGATCTATATCGGCGCCAGATCAGTATTACACGGCCGTTTATCACGCATAACTGGAATCGAACGCGCAGTGCTGTCTCGAGTCAAGACTGTGGACCAATTCAGTGTCGCAAAGCGAATGAGCTGGGCTGCGAAGAGGAAGACAACTAGGCTAGAGGACATGGCCTACAGCCTGATGTTGGTCAACCCCGAGAGATACCATGCATGACGCAAGCTGATGTGAGGTACGTCTTCTAGGGGGCTCTTCGATGTCAACATGCCTTTGCTTTACGGCGAGGGGGAGAAGTCCTTCACGCGGCTTCAAGAGGAGATATTGAAAGAAAGTGATGACCAGAGCCTCTTCACGTGGACTCCAATCACTGCGAGGCCTCGCACTACAGGCATGCGGGGTCCCCAAGCGTTGGGTATCTCTGTCTTTGCGAAGCACCCACAGGATTTTGCCGAAGCAAAGGACATATATCCTCTCGTTCCACAAGGCGAACCTACCACGGTCACCAATAAAGGTGTCAGAATCGACCTGCCCATTATACAAGTCAAGCAGAACGTCCTGCTAGAACAAGACAATCTCTTCCTAGCAGTCCTTTACTGTGGCTATGGCGAAGACGACCGCCAACATCCCGCCATCATTCTGAGGAGCATTTCGTCGGAGACAGGTGCCCACGAGTACGTACGCCACGAGACGGCAGGCATCTTCACGATCAACAGCAACGAGGTCTTCTCCTCGGACATGCGACAGATATACCTGAGCAAACAGCCAAATCGATGGCTTCGGAAACGAGCTCAGTTTGAGATGGGTCCCAGAATCAAGCTGCTTGACCGTGGGAGAATCAGGCAGCTGAGGCTGTTCGAGTATACCGAGCACAGCACTGGATCATCGCAGCATGAGGATTTGGGTACTCTGGTGGCTGCTGTTGGTCGGCAGAGTAATGGGTCGCGCACCAGTCTTACGTCTGCACGTGATGGGTTCTTGTCACGACTGTCACTTTCACGTGGAAGCACAACACATAGCTTACCTTAGAAAAAAATTCTCGCTACTCACTGCGCTCTGTAGAGTTCCAGGGCAGAGGGAAAGCCTATGTGTTTCTATGTAGTAGCACTGGCGTGGTGCTTGACTGCTTCAAGAAGTAGCAGTGCAAGTGCTGGCTCACGAAACTCCGGTCTCGTTACGAACGAACGAACGGAATCAAAGAACACAATCACAACTGCGCCTGTAGTGCCTCATAAGGTAAAGAAGAAAAACCTTTTCTACCCGCAACATATTGTAGGAGTCCGGGGTCATGTTTGCAGAGGCGATATGAGAGGTACCATGGTACCAACTGTTCATACAAAGTCGATAAGTCTTCTACTGCAAACGAGTTTCGCGCAGGAACTTCGGTTCGTGGCTTTACCAGAAGCGTCGTATGTAGTAGAGCTACTATACCTCGATGTCTGGCATGTTCGCTTGCATGTGCCAGCAAGCATACGTCACCGTGCAGCAAGGCTGGGGAATGGTGCATCCGATGCAGAGACTCACGCAAACCATGCGATCGAGACAAGATTGCAAGTCGTTCAGGGTCACCCCGCCCAAGCATGAATTGGGTAACTGAGCAAAGTTGGCTGTAACACAACGGGTCGCCTCGAGAAGCCGTCCAGATAGACTTGGGCACAGCGATCTTGGGCGAATCCACAGTGCGAGGGGGCTGCAATTGGGCGAATCGGTCCGCTTCGATCAAGGACATTTTCCAATACAAATTAGCTTTTCTGGGGAGACCCTCGTAGGGTAAGGCTAGGGTTGGGTAGCCGTGGTAGCCTCCCAGCCACCGCGGTACCTGGTGTCTACCTAACGATGGGCTACGGGACCGAAGTGCTCGAGACATGCCCAGCTCGTGCTTGTCTGGACGTGGAGCATGATTCATCTTGTCACGCTGGAGACCTCACATGCTGCGCTGCTAAGCGAGAGTGGGTGCTCCGGCGCTGACAGAGAAAAGATGGCAGACTCGACGACGACAGCATCTGCGAGGCAGCGGAGAGTGGCCCTTCTCACCGGTACTCTGCATCGAGGCGGCGGGACATTTGCTTTGCGCGGTGGGAGGACGGAGGTGCTGTGCTGCGGGCAGCCATTGGACAAATGATCGGGCGCAAATGGTCAGAGGTGAACGGAGGGCTACGTCACCGTTGAAGCCGCAAGAGAACCAACCGCCCAAACCAAGGCCTGAACACCCCACTGCACGCCGGGGAGTCAACAAGGCCTGCACACTTGATAACGTCAGGTCACCAGCGCCGCATAACTTCCAGTCCATCCTGTTATCTCCCATCCTTCTGCCTTCCACTTCTGCCCACCACTTGCACACGTCTCCCGCTGTGCACACAGCGCGGCAGATCGTCTCCCTCCCCTGCCCTCTGTCTGAAGTGCCCCTCACCTGTCGCCTGCTGTCACCATCATGTCGCGGCGCTACCCCACCGCAGAACTGTACGAAGAGCGCGAGCGCGACTTCTACCGCGACGGCAACCGCAGCAACCGCAACTATGATGATCTGGATTTCGACCTGCGTCGTGGCTCTGATCCCCGCCGCAGTGCTCCCGACTTCTTCCGCGAGGACTACAACCGCCCTACTGCTGGACCCCTCGTGGTGCGGGGCCGCGAGGATGAAATGTCGAGGGCTGGTCCACGGAGCTCTCACGGTGGATTCAATGATGACACCCGTTCTATGCGCAGCAGCCGCCCGCCGCCGCCGCCTTCAAGCATAAGAGACCATGAATCTTCCGTGCGCCGCGGAACCCGTGACTTTGAGCGCGATGAGACGGACATCAGGATCAGCCGCCGAGAGCAGTCAAGACCCCGGGAGCCTGAACTCCGCGCCGTCGAGCGCGAAGATATTGTGTTCCGCCGCGGTGACGGTGCTCGTCCACCGCCTCGTGAGATTGATGATCACGACGACGTGCGGTTCCGGGGCCGTGGGCGTGGAGACGGCATCGACATCCACGGCATCGACATCCACGCCACACGCAGCGAAGTCAGCCGCCACGGCAGAGACGTTTCTGCTGAGCGCGGCTCCATCCGCTTCCAGGAGCGAGACGGCAACTTTGAGCTTCGTGCCAACCGCCGCGAGTTCAGCCGCGATGGCCGCGACACCAGCCGCGAGAGAAGTTCCTTGACCATTAGAGGTGGTCGCGAGAGGAGTCTGCCACCGCCACGCTCGCGAGGGGAGCTCGTTGCTAGGGAGCACGAAGAGTTCACCATTCGCCGTCGGGACACGTCTCCGCAGCCTCGCGAAATCGTCAAGGACGAGATTATCATTAGACGCAAGGAAGAGCGTATGCCTTCGCCCTCTCCATCCCCACCTCCTCCTCCGCCACCTCCGCCGCCACCACCACCGGAGCCAGTAATTGCTCCTCCGATCATCCAGGAGATCATCACGCATCATCGACACATTGACCATGGTACGTTTTCTCAAACATCAATCACCGTCTTCCAGTGCTGATATATGCCTAGGTGTCGAGAGAGCCCGTTCTCCAACTCCTCCTCCGCCACCGGCGCCACCCTCGCCTCCCCCACGCGCCGTCAACGAGACACTCGAAATCGATATCCGGCGAAGAGAGTACGTAAACACATCTGACTTGAGAATACATAGCTAACAGCACATAGGAGCCGCAGCCGAGGACCTGGTCGTGGTCGCGAGTATGAAGATCTGAACCTCGAGATTGACATTAACCGTGAAAATGGTAAGTTCTCCTGTGCCACAATTCTGACCGAGACTGACATTTATTCCGCAGGCGAGTTCAACGTGAAGCCGAGGAAGAAGGACATGTGGACTGAAGTCACCAAGGACTTGGTCATAAGAGAAGCTATTGATGAATGCGGCTACAGCTGCGAAGAAACGGACGACTTCTTCTATGTCATGGAGTATCTGAAATACGTATGTTACCCTCGTTCATTGCCTAGTAACTCTCCACTAACAAATCGTAGGAGGACGTTCTGCGCCTCGTCGAGGTCTCAGATGACATCCGCCGCAAGCGCAAACTTCGCATCGAGTTTGAGCGCACGAGTCACCGTGACCCCCCGCGATCCTCCGGATACGACGAGAAGTTTTACGAGCGTGAAATATCGTATGATAGGCACCGCCAGCGTTATCGTTAAGCTTCTCGCCGAGATTTTGATTGCTGCACAGCTCTGCAGCCATCACGTCACAAGATTGAAGACCTCTAGGTCTTCGCGACACGTCTCAGGCATGGACTAGCCACATGCACTTGTGTCGGCGAGCGCGTGGGTCGATTCGATGGATGACACACGATATTCTTCAGCATAAGAGTCTCGCAACCCTCCGCACGGTAGAGTCTCAACATGATACCTCACGATATGACGACATAACGGTCCGCGATGACTGCATGGTCTTCGCGCAGTCCAAGGACCTGCATCACTTTACGACAATTATGACTATGATCAGCATGGACGGAGCGATTAAGAGGTGGTTTGTCTTGCGGTTTTCTTTGCTTTCTTCAGCTAGGGTGATTCACAGACTTGGCCTTACATCTTGTGGTGGGCTTACGAATTTCGTTTGGGGATCATGAGGAGTGTAGGGAAATGGGCGTACATAATTCTCTTCTTTTTCACGCGAGAATCATCAATCAAATGAATACAACTCACATTGCATTCCACGGACAAGAGTGCGTGACACTGAAATGCGGCGTTGTGTGGCAATGGACCAGATATGAATAGAAACATGGCCAATGACTACCGACAACCACATTGAGACGGCGCAGTGCATGCAGCGCCCCCAAAGCAGCACACACAGCGCTGATGGAGGGGCACGGAGTGGACTGATGTCTGCCCTTGCTTTTTCTCGCTGCCCAGCAAAGGCACAGCACGCCGGGCTCTCTGCCTCCTCCCTTCCGGCGACCCCGCCATGTTTACTGCTCACCCAATCTCAAAGCTGCTGACCGGCTCTCGTCCGCTCGCTTGGCCGGCACATGTATGCCAACGCAGGCTCAACGAGTAAAACCGCTCTCTCTAAAAATACAGCACTCTTGCATTCTCCGCAGATCATCGAATCAGACAGCGGCGCACACCCCTCAAAGCCGCATACCCCGTTGGCGCCGGCCCGGGGTCGTGTGGGCGTTCTGGGGCTGCTGCCGAGCGAAACATGAAACCCCTGGCTTTAAGCGCCAGGTCTGGTTCTTTGCGCTGGCCAACGTGTATTGGACACACTGGCTTTTATTGGCAGGTGCGTGAGACGATGCAAGGACGAAAATAAGAGGCGCGTAGTAGGCGGGCATGTGGGTGTGGCGTGTGGCATCGTTTCAGGGCATGGAGTGGGTTTGGTATAAGGTTGGGTGGTGGGCGCTGCGGTGCGATGAGGGGGGGTTTAGATAGTGCATGTGTGTGTGTCAAGAGTGCTGTTGCGATAACCCTTCCTTCTTCTTCTTTTATTATTACTTTGAATGTATTTTACGAGAGTCGCGATGTTGTCGAGGTTTGGTGCGCTGCTTGCGCTTTTGGGTGGTAAGATTTCCCCCCTCTCTCTGTCTGCGGCGCGGTCGCATGCCACTTCCTGCACACCAACTTGAACGTCTTCTGATGATGTTTGAATAGCAACTCTGCCTGTCCTCACATCTGCGCAAAATTCCACGCTACCAAATGCTGCGACGTTCTATCTCGACGAGACCGAGACCCAGTTCTCAGTCAATGTCGCCAACGATTCGAGCGATGTCTTCCTCTACTTCACCAGTCCGGCGTACTCTTGGGTTGGAGTAGGGTTTGGCGAGAAGATGGAGGATAGTCTGATGTTTGTCATGTACCCGAACAAGGACAACGACAACGTCACAATCTCTCCGCGCATCGGTAGCAAGAACGCTGAGCCATCGTTCACTTCGAAGATCAACTTGGACATCCTGCCTGGCACGACCGTCACCAACGACTCGATGCTCCTGTTGAAGGCCGTGTGCAGGAACTGCCGCGAATACATGAACACCAAGGCGAATGCGCAGCCGATGATGTATGCTTTTGGCAATGGAGCACGAGTACAGTCTGACTCCAAAGACGCGAATCTGAAGAGACATGTCCGCTATGGTCACTTCACTATGGATATGGTTGCGGCAACGGGGACGGGAGGAGTGCCTGGCAGGACGAATGCTATGAGCGGCGTATCGATGGACGGACCGATGGTAAGAGACCATGACCGCGCGAACCTCGCGCACGCAGTCATTGGATGTCTCGCACTGTTTGTGATCTGGCCACTAAATGTTCTGTTCGCTGGATTCATCAAGAACATCAAGGTCCACGTAGTTGTCAGCGTCATTATCATGATGTTCCTGACCGTGGCATATGCTCTAGGTATCCACACGTCAAGCCAGTTCAATCGCGTAAGTTCATGACACCTTTTCGTGCTGCAAGGATCACGACTGACAAAAAGCGCAGTCCAAAGACTACAAAACACCACATCAAATTGTCGCCTTTATCGCCCTCGCGCCTATTCTACTCACCAGCCTCCTCCCCATTCCCAGCATCTCGCGTCTCCACGCCAAAATCCCTCGCCTCCATACACCCCTCGTCTCGACATCCTTCCTCCTTCTCACCCTTACCGGTGGTCTCGGACTCCACCTTTCCTCGCAAGTCCGCCCCGTCATTCTCGGATACACCGCCGTCGCCCTCATGGTCTTTCTCTTCAACACTATCTTCCAGTCCTGCATCCGCCGGCGCGGATCCGCATACGCACGCGCGAACAACCGCAAGAGGCTTGGAGAAGAAGATGACCAAATGGTCATGTTGCGCAAGAGGGAGAGCCAGACTAGCACCAATTCAAGCTTTAGACAAGGGAGTGGCTACTCGGCGGAGAGCAGGGAGTTTGGAGCTGATGGACAGGAGAGGAGGCAGGTGTATGGCGGTGGCGCCATGCCTGGGCCTCAGTACTTGCTCAATATGCATCCCGGTGTTCCAGTACACAAGTGGTGAGCATGTTGGAGGATTGTGTTCTTTATTTCAATGACTGTACGACTATTGTTTTCTTGAGTCAGCTTTTGAGGGCTAGGTTACTTTGGTACCTTTTTCGGCCGCGGCGTTTCTAGCACGATACCAGGATAGCGACATGTTTGCATTAGAAGGCGTTTTGATCATGTGTACGATAACGACATGTTAACAACTTCGAGTTTGTCATCACCTTCCTGTTGTGTGAGAGGCGGTGATGCTGATTGTGCTAAGAGACGCACTAGACGCTCGGGTGGCCTAGAACCTGACCTCCATAAGACATTTATTCCCGACTTCGACTTCAACTTGAATTGCGGATATTCGCCACAGCAGAAAACATCAAATTGTGAAAAAGGAAGCAGTGAAGATGACAGAAGCACACCTCGTCCTCCCACGCCCAGGTGCCTCATATGATGCCTCTCAAGCACCCATCCCAGGCCCATCCGAAGAATCCTTCACCCAAACATTCGGCACCCTCCTCCCACCCGCCAAATACCTTTCCACAAAATCCGGAAAAGCAGCATACTACGACTTCCCACCCTCGTCTCCTACCCCGAACCCATCCCGCGTCCTCCTCATCCACGGCATCCAAACCCCAGCCCTGGGCATGTATCCTCTCGCCTCCCACCTTCGCTCGGAATTTTCCCCTTCACATTTTGTGCTTTTCGACCACTGGGGCCACGGACTAAGTGATACCCCCTTTGCCCCCCACAACTCCGCCCTCTTCCACACCCTCATCGACGACCTGCTCGACCACCTCTCCTGGCCGTCCGCACATCTGATCGGCTTCTCGTTCGGCGGCGCCTTGACCGTGGGTTACGTCGCATCGCGCCAGGCACGCGTGCAGAGCTTCACCCTCGTTGCGCCTGCGGGATTGATTAGTCGGTCTGGATTCGATGGTGTGGGGCTCAGGCATTTGCAGGGTGGAGGAGATGAAGTTGCTGCGTCGAAGTTTATTATCCACGACGTGCTAGGCGGGATAAATGTCCCCGAGGGCTGGGAAGAGAAAGTCGAGAATGGGGAAGTGGTGCCTATGGCGATCAAGGATTGGGAGATGCGAGAGCACAAGGGACATGCGGCGTCTGTTGTGGCGATCTTCAGGGATGGAGGTGTGCTGGAGAACGATCAGGTGTTTGTGCAGGCGGTCAAGTCGGGAGTACCGAATCTGGTGGTGTTGGGGGAGGAGGACGATGTTTGTACGAAGGAACAGTTGGAAAAGCTGGGGTTCGGGGATGTTAAGGTTATTCCGCGGGTTGGACATGAGGTTGTGAGGCAGAGGGCGAAGGAGGTTGCGGGGTATGTAGGGGAGTTTTGGAAGGGGCTAGATGGAGGAAAGTAATTCGATGTATCTTGGATCACGATCATTGGGTCATGTTCATTCTATCAAATCGCTACTTCTGTGCAGGACGATATATTAGTCTTGTGACGAGACGAGGGAGGGATGTCAGCACTGTGGTCGTCATTGCGTCGTGGTTGCACAGGCTGTGCCGCAGTGGTAATTCATTTTAACACACGAGTAAGCGCTGTGATAATCATCAACGAGATCTGCTTCACGCTCGTACATACGGTTTGAAGATACTCCTCGACGCTTTTGAGTCCTACCCAGTTCCCCTTTCTCTCTGTCCATCAGTCCTTCACAACACAGCGAAATCTTACAATCAGACCCAGCAACTCCAAGATAGTTAGCTGTCAACCCGACACCAATATGCTCGACCAGATCGTCTCAGCAGTAGCGCTGCCAGTCGTCAGTGCTATGGTAGTGGGTGCAAAGCTCGTATCTCTTATTCCATTACTAGCCCACTGGAACTCAGACACAAGCCACCAGAAGCCCTTCCTGGGCGTTCTGAACTTGTCCTCTCACACCGAGGATCCGGAATGTGACGGTGAGCTATTGAGATCTCCAAACACACCGTATACACACTCATTGACATCAATCATAGAAGCCATTACGCGAATCGGCATACATTCCGTAGCCGTGCATGATGCACTGACGGAGCAAGAGGTCCTTGAAGGAGATATCAAGGTCATGGAGACGAGTGTGAGAGGGCCGACGAAAGTTGTGTCGAAATCGGAGATGGAGATTAGGGGATATCGGATTCCGTCTGGTACATTGATTGTACTTGATGTACCTATCTGAACGGCATGTAGAGGTGGGACAGTGCGATGAGACGATCGAGGGAGGCAAAGAGGTACCAGAGTGATAGGATTTGTGGACTGTGATACTCTTCTCTCATAGTAAATATAAAGCTATGTGCCGCTGAATGCCCATATCGATGCGCAAAATCAGCCACAAGGTCCTCCTGAAACAATCTACTTCTGCACAAAATCAACACGACGCGGATATCCATCGGCAGGATGTGCCCCCGACCTCGATGTCTGATACGCTCTCTCGCCCTTCACCTCCTTACCCTCATCTCCCTTTATCCCAACCCCTCTCATAACTTTCTGCACCATACTTTCCCTCGCCTTCCTCGCTGCATCCCACTGTCCATACGCAGGCTGAACCGTCGAACAATCAAGTAAATGAGGTACAGAAGTACTTGGGTAAGGATGTTGTGTACAGTACGAGGGTGTGGACCGCTTGCGCCGCGTTGGCGTATGACCTGGTGAGTACAAGCCTGTGATGGCCTACTATATTCCGACATCTTGCTAGGTGTCCTAGATTTGTGCAAAGCACTGTAGTACTAGAGAAACATCTCGAATTATTTTATCTTGACTCGCTAGACAACGTAGCTCACCTGGCTCATGATAGAAGGAATACAAGGTGCCGAAGCGCAGCTCGTGTATCTCACAGCCGATAGATTGCGGGGTAATCATGCAATTCTCAATCCTTGGACGATACTTATCGTTGAAGTATGATATGTAACCTTTGGAAAGATTCAACCAACCCGCTCAACCTTGAACCGCAGTAATCCAAAATCATCTCCAAGATAATCAACCTCTTTCTTGAGGCCCTTCAGCTCGCTCCACGGCACCATCTGCGCATCCGTGTCCCACGTTGTTCCCGTCTGCTCGCCCACAATATCCCACATGCGTCTGAATGTCTCGGCGTCATGTAATGAAAATTCCGCCTGACCTTTCTCCTTGTTCAACAGCGTCCGTGCCTCGATGTCTACAGTCCCACCCTGATACCCAACGACTAAGGAGCCGACCTTCGAAAACCTTACCAGCTCCTTGCAAGCAAGAATCTGCGTGTCCCAGTCCCATTGATGAAGGACATGCACTATGAACACAATGTCCATCTGACCATGCAGCTTGCTCAGCTGCTCGTTCGGGTATAGCAGATCAGACTCGATGTAGGTAGCCGCGAATCGGTCTTTGTCGTTGAAGAACTCGTACCCAAGATCCCAGTGATTGACGATGTCGTTACCATAGAGGCTGCTCTGTGGTGTGCCATCAAGCGCAAGTCTACGTAGATCGTGACCCAAGTAGCATCCGACGTCGAGAAGCTTTCCGCCTGATTTGAGACGTGAAAGTATGGTATTGTAGGCGGGATGCTGAGCTATGCTCGGGAGAAGAAAGGCGCCAATACCAGTGCATGGATACGGGCGAATGTTCCATGCTTTCTCGCGCTGTCGTGAAGTCAGCAAGAGTAAAAATACGCGTGGAGGGTGGCATACTATTGCATATATATGTTTCGTGACGTCGTCTGAGGGAATGTGACTGTATGTTTGGAGTGTTTCTCGAAGCTGTTCACGGAAAAGGTAAGCAAACACTACGAAATCAAGTATTTGTTGTGACTTGGCAACTAACCTCAGGTGTGATCTTACAGTCGATGTTCTCTACCCACCACGGATAGTCCTTGCTTGGTACCTTTTGGCCCACCGGATCTGATATTGGTTTCGCAGTTGCCATATTGTTTCAGAATTTTTGAATGTTAACAGTTCAGTGTAATAAACACTCTGGTGAAGTGATTGATCTCGGAGAGGGGCATTTGAGTACGGAGGTGTTGCTGTTGGGCATACACCGTGCCACACGCTAGAGCGTAGTCAGTTAGCCTTTCACCTACCCACGTGCGACGGTTGAATGCTGATGCGTTCGTCATGCCACGCAGACGCAGGGTTCCTCGGCAACCGAAGATAGATTCGTTGCAGATCGCACACATCGTTTCCTAAAGCAGATACCACAATGACGAAGATCAAAGGCTTCGCAACGCTTATCCCCACCAAGACCTGATGTTCGCGAGCTCGGATAGGCACCTGCTTCAATCGGAAATGAGAGCGAAGACAGGGCGGTTCTGGAAGAAACCAGGGACAGCAAAAGCGTACCTAGCCAAATGTGCAAGAAGTAATTGCGGAGGCAGTATCAATCATCAGCATTTCGCTTAGTTATGTGTATCTATAGAATTCATTTATCTGAAAACACTTCCATCGCTGATAGCTAACTTAAACTTCCTACAGGTAATCCATCACCCTCGTGATAATTGTCAAGATGGTGCGTGCCAAAGCCAGGTTCATAATCGAGGTAGCTCGCAGTTCGGTCTTCCGCCCATTGCCTCAGCCTATCCCAATCGTGACATTTCTTCGCCTGATCATGGCCCGCATCCCTATGGCCCCAAGTATGCAGCAGTGTATCATCAATATTGCACATGATATACTGTCGCAACGCGTCCATGCAGTGCTGGTCATGGCCTGGTGTCCAATATCGTGTTTGGTTGCGCTCCATAGCAGTGTAGTGCCTACGTATGGTTGCCTGGGACTATTGTCAGCGCCTGGTGAGATGCATGGACTGTAAGGCTTCGTACCACACAATGTATGGCATGGTATGCTTCGATCACATAGGCAAACTTGCCGCCAGTGTTGGGTAGTACCACCGTCTCTGGAAGGTTCTTGGCTGAAGCATATTCAGGTTCAATAGCAACAACGCCATGGCCCGAGAGAATCGACTCCCACGCTTCGTCGGCTTCTTGCTCGTCTGAAGATATATATTTGGAGTGTTGGTAAAGAGTCCGAGGCTCTGTGCGCTGTAGTTCCATGCCATCTAGAATGAATTATGAGACGGTGCAATCATGGTCCTGCGACAAGAAAGACTCACGAGCCGATTGACATGAGCTTTGTGATGCTCTGCTCAAAATGACTATCGCAACGGTCTGGCCGATGATGACAAGCACAAGAGCGATTTGTGCTATGTAGCACAGTGCCCCCCTTGCTGTTGTGTAATATCCGCGGCTTGGGGAAGGACATTCAGATTGGTCTTCATCGTCGCTTCTGAAAGAGTCTGACGATGGAACACTTTGGTACAACTGCTTCTCAGAATTCATGTTGTGGTTCTCAGAGGAGGAAAGGTAGAATGCTTCGAAGAGGGCAGCTAGATGTTGCGCGACGTCAGCACGTAAGACGCTTGTCGTATGGATGAATCGTATAAGGCGTCCCGTCGTCGGTCATGAAGCACACGAGCATCCAAGACTCCGATGTATTGGATTGATGAATACAACCCTCATACAATCTTGCGTCCGTTCTCCATCTGGTGTATGTTTTGAAGATCTCTGACGACCTGACAGGGTGTAGGGACTCCACTTACTCTAAGTACGGCTGAGGTCGCTAGGTTGCACAAGATTTCGGTCTCCGAAGCTTAGTGACAGTGTAGATCTTGGCCTACCACGTGTATACATCGAAGATGTACCGCGTTGCAGGGACAGAAGACAACGGCTGCTAGAGCGTTCGGCACTTTTCCCCTGGTCGATGCCCTAGTAGGGAAGAAAATATGCTGAAGTTGACCACGGCTCAGAGAAATGAACGAAGATAAATAGACAGCGCTTTCTCGAGAAAAGTCAACTTGACCTCATCAACACCTCAGTACACAGCCAAGTCACCGGTGAAGCCAAAGCAATTCGGCCCCCAACTCAAATCCCAAATATAGCACAGAGCTGAGCATCGAAGGTTAGTCTTAAACCACTCACAACATCAGGAACTGCGAGAACTAATCGATTGGCCTGCGCGACTTTAGCATCACGAAACATATCAAAATGTTCTTCTCAAGAAGTCTAGTGGTCGTCGCCATGGTTCTTGCTTCAGTGTCCACTATCACGGCACTTCCCATGCCAGGAACCGAAGACAAGGTGGAGCAGCTGTGCGTTTACAAGAGAGACGGTGATGGCACAGATGCTGGTGAAGCTACAGCTCAAGTAGCATGTTGATGGGATGTTGGCAGTTCAATTGGGGGTGTGCGGTTTTCCTAGCTTTCGAGCGGCACACAAGTGGAGGGAAGCCTGGCGTTGATCGGCGTCTGGTTATCTTGTATGACGTAGTTACAGATGTACTCGCGCAAGGCAAATGAACATCAAATTCTAAGAACCACGTTTGCACGCATTCCTTGCCGTTTGAAGATAAAGTAATGTACCTTCTCGAAGAACTTGATGCATTGCACATCCCAACGCCGAACCACGCGACAGTGCGGGGCGGCCTGCAGTAGCGCCATATCGTCGCCACAATCGTTGTCACCACGCGGGGACATGTGCACGTATGCCTCGCAACATCCTTTATCAGTGTCCGGGTTTTTTCCTATAGCAGTCAAATTGTGGGCCAACACTGATTATGGTTCATATAGAGGAGGCATGTGCAGCATGGATAAATAACCAAGTCCGTTCCCTGCCATTGTCCTACCCGACGACCTGTGTTATACCCTGTAGATAGCCGATCGCACCAAACCCCAGGATAGTCGGGTGTTGGACAGCGATGATCACCAAGCTTTTTGGCAACAAGAAAATTGGGGATATTAAGCTTCGGAAACCGAGGAAGAGGATGCTTGTACGACGTCTCCAAGACTCTGAATTAGAAACATTTATACTCAACGCAAGACGTAGCTATGTTGGACATGTGTGCTGTTGAAGTCGGCGTTACTACCATAACGCATTACCTGTTTCATTCGATTTTGCTCTGACAGTTTGTTTCTAAACACTGTGAACATGTCGATCAACCCAGCGGGCACATACGCTATCTGCACCATCCTTCCATGGATAGGTGCCTCGACATTGCTGGCGCGTATGCGAGTACGTTTGCTGCTGAAGTCAAAGTTCCAGATCGATGACTGGACAGCTTGCGCCGGAATGGTATGTGCTGCGACCTAGCAACTCCAATGCGCGGTGTATCACGCCAGAAACTGACGCGTTCAACGACAGGTTGTCATGTGGAGCGTTGCTGCCCTCATCATTGCGGGAACAGCCAAAGGGCTGTTTGGCACCCACACGCTCCAGGACCCTGAGACAGGAGAAACAGATCACCAACCAGCTGATTCCGAGAACGTGAAAGTAAGTCTTGGAAGTCTGCGAGTACAGTTCAAGACTGACGAGACATGAACAGTATATGCAAATCATCCTGATCCTGAGCATCCTCGCAATCGGACTTGTCAAACTCAGCGTCGTTTTCCTCTACCGACGTATCTTTTCCATTTCGCGTATCTTCAATACCTATTCCTACTTCCTTATTGGTCTCATCGTTACTTGGACCGTCGCCTTTCTTGGTGCCAACATCTTCCAATGCGGCTCTTATCCCGCTGCTGCATGGACAAGCGTGAAGGCGATCCTGCAGTATTGTGACGACACAGCTATGGCAACGGCTGCGCTGGCACTATCAGATCTTATCATGGATCTGATGATTGTGACTGCGCCAGTTCCAATAGTTTGGAGTCTGCATATGGGTTTCGGGCAGAAGATGCAAGTTATGGGTATATTCGGATTGGGCGCTATGTACGTTTCCCCTCATCTCCATATGAACTATAATGAGACTAACAACTCGTCAACAGTGCAACAGCAGCATCTGCCGTTCGCGCTTACATCCTACTCATCGACGCCTACGGCACCACCCTGTCCTACCGCGACATCCAAGACGAGAACACAAGAGTCGTTGTCTGGTCGCTCATCGAACTCGCTGCTGCCCTGACAGGTGCATGTCTCCCAACATTGAGGCCCCTGTTTGCAAACACCTCTTTCGGAGGCTTCCTGGGTAGCATCTTCTCCGTCTTGTCTCTGACATCGCGAACTACTCAGGCTTCGAGGCGAGAGAGTGCGCAGCAAACACCCACTGTTGTTACGATCGGCGGATCGGGGCAGAAGAACAGAAACGTTGCGGTGTCAGAGAAGGGAAGCAAAGGGTCGTCGTCATTGGATTTGAGTGATGTTGGTGACCTTGCTTAGCTTTTTGAGTTGTTATTATTGTGATACCCATAGTTCTCTGTTTAGTCTACAATAGATTGCTTTGTATACTAGAGACCGATGCAACATGATTGAGAATATATGTGCTATTCGCCATTGATTTGTACATGTCTAGCGCTTCTCCTAAAGCTAGAAAGTATAAACAAATCGTCCATTTCTTCGACACTATATGCCAAACCAATCGGCATTTTACCCTCATGTCTTCTTCTTTTCATCTCTCCCTCTCTTGCCATATAGCTCCTCCATCTTCTTGCCGTCCTTTTTCCCTTCGATCCTGTCGAGCGCATCCTCAATCAGGCCAATATGGCCTCTTAGCGTGCCTTCGATCTCATCAAGTCGTGCTTCTTGCTCTTCCAGATTGTATGCAATTTTTGATCGTAGATAGTATGTTGAGCCTCCAATGGCGAGAAGGTTGAGTGATGCTGGCACAAGGTGTTTTGCTTTGAAGAGGGAATTCATGGTTTCGTAATTGTAGAGAGATTCGAGTGAGGGCTGAGTATGGATGTACTTGGATTCTCTACCAGCTGTTGGCGGGAGTTGAGCGATTCTGTCTGTGTTGGGTATATGAGAGTACTGGATGTACCATCTGCTGTAAGATTAAGTAGCTGATTGTTCGACCATGGACAGAATCGATGACGACACTGGCTTAGTCTCTGTCGAATCCAGGTAGATGAGATTATACTATCATTGAAAATGTATGAGATAGAACCTCATACAGGTCTGCGCGACTCATCTCGTAGAAACATCACAAAAGTTCAAGCACGAGCTTTGAGCATCGCACGAGATCCCATGTGGCCCGATCTGGTTAGCGGGATCTGGCGGATGAATGACGCGCATGCACGGGATCGCGGGAGGACGTGACTGATCGCGAACCCTGCTCACAGAATACACATATCATGCTCAAGCCAGGGCTATAGCCCTCTATCGAAAACTATACATACTACTGGTCACAGCAAAAGCTCTCACGATGGTCTAAACCACCAGCATGTCGTCGCCGCCACCCAACTTCGCCTCATCGCCCTTCTCCATCACCTCGCCGCGTCGCATCCCGAAATCCAAGTTCACCTACAAACAGCTGCACCAGCTCAAGTCATACAGCCCGCAAACGCCACTACGCGTCATCGCACACGTCGATCTCGATGCCTTCTACGCGCAATGCGAAACGGTCCGCCTCGGCATCGACCCCTCATTACCACTGGCGGTGCAGCAATGGCAGGGTCTCATAGCCATAAACTACCCAGCCCGCGCCTTTGGGCTTAGTCGTCATGTCACGTCTACAGAGGCTCTTAAGCAATGTCCGGAGCTCATCATGCAGCACGTGGCGACGTGGAAGGAGGGCGACGAGAAGTGGGCGTATCACGAGGACTCGTTCAAGAATATGGCAACACATAAAGTCAGCTTGGATCCATATCGGATGGAGTGCAGAAAGATCTTGAAGTGTATCAAGGGCTCGTTGCCGGAAAAAGAACAGCGTGTCGAGAAAGCGAGCATCGACGAGGTCTTTATGGATCTGAGCGCACAGGTGCATACCATTCTGCTGGAGAGATACCCGGAGCTGAGAGGGCCTGCGCCATACGATGATCCGACGGAGAGGTTACCCAAGGTGCCTACAACAGTACTCGACTGGGCTGCAGATGCGCTAGTCGAGACTGGAGAGGAGGATGGCGAGGACAGAGACCCAGATTGGGACGACGTGTGTATGGTCATCGCTTCCGAGATCGTGCGCGATGTGCGGAAGAACATCAGATACGACCTGGGGTACACCTGTTCTGGGGGCGTGGCGAGGAACAAGATGCTGGCGAAACTGGGTTCAGGGTACAAGAAGCCAAATCAACAAACTGTCATTCGCAATCGCGCTGTCAAGCAATTCCTCTCAGACATGAAGTTTACCAAGATCCGCATGCTGGGTGGCAAGCTGGGCGATGAAGTCGTGGCCATGTTTGGTACAGACAAAGTCAAGGAACTGGTGGAGCAGCCCCTTGACCAGTTGAAAAAGCTGGGCGACGATACTGGAAGCTGGCTGTATAACACCATCAGAGGTGAAGACAACAGCGAAGTCAATCCGCGCACCCAGATCAAGAGCATGTTGTCCGCAAAGTCCTTTCGGCCAGCTATCAACTCATTCGAACAAGGCGTTCGCTGGCTGCGCATTTTCGTTGCAGACATTTTCTCTCGCTGCGTAGAGGAGGGCGTTCTCGAGAATAAACGGAGGCCCAAGACCATCAATTTACATCACCGACAAGGTGCGCAAGTACGCAGTCGTCAAGCACCTATACCGCAGGGCAAACCTCTCTCCGAGTCCGTCCTCTTCGACCTCGCCAAGAACCTGCTCGCACAGGTCATTGTAGACGGCCGCGCCTGGCCCTGCGCAAACCTCTCTTTGAGCGTCGGCGGCTTCGAAGACGGAATCACGAATAACAAAGGCATCGGCGGCTTTCTCGTTCGCGGCGAAGAAGCAAAGGCCATGATGTCAACTGGCCGCTCGACCAGCATAGGCGAACCACCAGCCAAGCGGCGGAAGACCAAAGGGAACATTGCAAACTTCTTCGGACCAAAGGACGACAAGAAGAAGGAATTCGATGCCGCGCGAGCCCTTTTGATGAAAGCACATAGCGAGTCGACACGAGACGAGACAGAAGACGACGAAGATATGTTCGAAGATCCAACTTGCGATCCACATGATCCTAATGAGGAAGTCTCAAGACCGTCCACTCCACCACCCTTACAACACCACAGCTCCAATGTAGATATGGAGAGATCAGATACTCCGCCCTCTGCTCAGCCGCAAGGGCGGTCAGAGTCTCCCGTGCTTCCTCAACAACACCGTCCGCCAGGACGAGATCGAGAGAGCGAGACACAAGCTAAGCAGCAGCCACCACTGCCACCACAGCCTGAGCAGAAAACCTTGGATATGTACTTCTGCCCGGACTGTAACATCCACTTACCCCAGGTCGAGAAGGCTGAACATATTGATTACCATTTCGCGCTCGACCTGTCCAAAGAGATGAGACATGAAGAGCGAGCCGCTCCAGCAGCTGCTGCGCCCCCTGCTCGAAAGGGACAGAGCAGCTCAAAACCTACGAGAGGAAGGGGGAGACCGCCTGGAAGTGGTGGCGTGAATCGAAGTAGCGGTGCCAGCTCTGGGGCAGAGAAGGGGCAAGCGAAACTAGCTTTCTTTGGACGACAGAGTTGATATATCCTCACATTAATGCATTACGATTCCCCAATTACACCACCTCCTTCTATTCATATCTACACCATCTCAAACTCCAACCTCACCCTTGGCGTCTCCGCATTTCCCTCGGGCATACTGTACGTGAAATTCCAAAACTCAAACTCATTCACCGGTTTCCACTTGCCTCCGTTATAGCCTCCAAATTCCACCGTGTAGTTCAGATCAACCGTGCCCGAGACATTTACTTTGATGCCTTCGACATCTGCCCAGGACATGACATCCCTCTTTCCCTCCCACCCATTTGTTCCTACGAGGAAGGAGAAGCTACTCGTCGCGTTACCCTGTGGATAGCTAAGCTCAAGATACTTCTCGCCAACATCGACGTCGAGGGCATAGACCTGTGCCCAGAGACTCAGCCAGCCTACGCTCTTGTCGGAGCGGAGCCACTGCACAACTGCGGGAGTAAAGGCAGTTTGGCTCTTTGCGGGGCCGCCGACGACGCTTTCTGCGAAGGACTCAGCACCAATCGTTAGGTCAAGCGAAATCCACGCAGTGATGTTGCGCGGGTAAGTGTCCCAGGGAGGCGAAAAGGCTGAGGTCTTGACGGTGTGGGTCTCTTGGAAAGCGGAGAGGGCGGAGAGCGTGGCGGGTGGGACGAGCGTGTTGTGGAAGGATGCGAGGATGGCAACGAGGGGAGAGATGGCGAAGTCGTTCTTGTGTCCCATGAGGTAGGGCTGAGATCAATTTAGTGACGCGTTTGAGTTGAATAGAGGCTATGACTTACTCTTTCATAGACAGGCGCCTTCTCCTTGCCTACGATGGTCCACATCTGCAGTGCGAGAATGCTGAGGTAGCGGTTCATGTCGAAGCCATAGCTCCTATCCCATGGGCCAGCAACATTCTTCAGGTTCGCGTTGTAAAGTGAACCCAGGGAAGTCCACGTATGGCGGATCATGTCAGGTCCATGCTGTCCCATCAAGCTGTCTGAAGGCATGTACTTTGCCCACAGCGTCAATGCAAACAGCGAGACTCCAGCATACGTTCCCGAGTTGAACTCTGAAAGTGTATTGTCTCGCTCAAACAGGCCCACAATATCTTTCGCATAGTCTTCTCCCGCGGTCGTCATGTTCGAATCATTGACTCTTCGGCCGACCCAACCTGAGACGAAAGCGCGCATGATGGACGGATTGCTGTAGGCTGGGTAGAGGTTGTCATCGTCGACGCCTCCGACGCGGTAGCTGTCTCCAATGGTCGTGTTGTATAGACTCTCCACCATGTATGTTTTGACGTCCTCCGGAAGAAGATGCGAGAACTCTTCAAGGATAACAATGAACGTGGTTCCAATGAAGCCACGCCAATTGGGGTCCCAGGAGTCATAGATTGTAGGCGGATACTGTTCGGTCCCCACGGTCGGCTCCTCTGGGTATTTCTGATAGTCCGCATACCTGGTCTCGATCAGTAAATAACACAAAGATTCCACTATACTCCTGATACGCACCACTGCTGGCTCTCATTCTTGAATTGCGCTCCAACCACGTTCTTGACAATCTTCACTGCCTGCTCGACATCGTCCGCCTCATTGCGCGCCAACAACCCCGCCGCATACCACACGCTCGATCTCGTCTCGTGCGACAATGCCGCAGAATCCAAGCTGAAAAGATATCCTCTTTCGCGATCATAGTACATATCCATCCAGCTCATCGACTCCTGCAGCAAGTTCGCTGAGAACGACTCGGTGTCATTGCGCTTCTCCAAAGTCGTGCGCCCGAACACGCCTGTAGTGAGCACGCTGAGCGCAATCCATTGTCTCGAGAACACCCTCATCTTGAATGATCTGATGATTGGCGGTGCGAAGGTACTCGCACGCGCACGAGGGCCGGTGCCATGATGTACTTTTTTGCAATTGACCAACCTTCCCAAATCAGGACTCCGAGGCTATCAAGCGGTCAAGTCCATGGCCTAGTGACTGCAATACGCGGGGAAATGCCGTTGTTTTGAGGTCGATCTCCGCCCCTTCAAGGTTGTTTGTTGTGGGGTTTCGGAAGAAAGCAGGGCGAAGGGTCGGAGCTTGTGTCGATCGTGGACGTTGGACCGGACTTTTGCCTTGTTGGAGGAAGGAGCTATCGCGGGCACCATGTTCGTTGTCTACTATGAGAATCGTGTTTTGGCGAACGCGATTGATTTTCCTTATTGAAATACGGTAAGGTCTTTTTAAACCGTGTAGTTGTCTTGTAGATAGTCCGAAAGCTCTCGAGTGTACGTTCGTCGGTCACTTCGAAAGACATCAACCTTCGTAAATGTCCCCGCAGCGTACACGGGTATGCACGCTCATCGAAGCTACACAAAACCACTCAGGTCAGTTTACAGGGACCAAACATGGACTCAGCTACTACGCAACAACGATGCCCCTCACCCGCGCCTGCACAAGCGGGCCGAAGCGTCGACAGTCAAATGTCGCCGTTGATGACGTGCATAATATCGATAATTACTATGGTCTGTGCCTTGACGTACACGGTACATCAGACAGAAGGCACATTCCCAAAAACCCGGACTGTTCTGGTCTTGCGTCCAGCGCAACCATTACGAAGGGGTCACAGTGGAAGTCATTGCAGGTACAAGTTGAGTTCAAAACTGGTACATCAACTGTCAGCAACACAACCAGGCACAAAATACTTGGCGGACCAGTGATCGCCAGCGATGGCTCATGATCACCGAGCGAGAGCGGCGAGAGAAGGTGCAATTTGTGCTGCATAGGCGTTGGGTTTGTACATTGTTGGGACGACGCGAGTTGCATTGGGTTGCTAGCCGCCCGGGTGCGGCAGGCCGATATCCGCACGCATCGAGGAGTCCAATCCTCTGGGTCTACGCAAAGTCAATCATCGCTTGTGACTGTGTCGTGCATTAAGTAGTCCCATTCAACAAACCATCCACTTTTGCCTATGTGTACCACTGCCAGCGATTGGATGTGTGTAGGAGAACGGTCATGAGAGGGTATATACATTCGGTGGAATACATCCAGTATCGCGGTGAGGTCATGATGAGGAAGGAGATGAGAATCATGGATGGCGTGAAATGCCTCGGAATTTTGAAGGCCTATTCAGCTCGATATTGCGCATACACATGAACATACTTTCGCCCATTTGCCACGTGGCTTTTGAAGAGGGACTCTACACCGTGATTTGAAAGCCTGCAAGGTGGAGATGGTCAAAGAAAACTGCTATCCTCGGACTCTGACGTAACACTGCAACAACTTCCTTATAAAAACAATACAGAAACGAAATCCGTGGCTCATAAATCATGGAATAGATCCTCGTGGGGCGCAGAAAGTGCAGACTTTGAGGCCAAACGCGTGTCGGGCCCAGGTGAGCACAATACCGACAGACGAACGGATCCTCCAAGTTCAGCAGGGAACGAAAACGGTCCATTAAAGTAATAACTGGCCAGACTCCAGACATGGGCTCCGGGAACCAGATGAGGGGTATCTCCGGGTATCAGAATGACGCGGAAACGGATAGCAATGCCATGCTGTTGCGAATTCCACAAAGGCACAGAAAATCAAATAGCACCATCCCAGACTAGTATCGTTTTGACGATCCGGATTGAGGGTTTCGCGACGATTGCGGTTGTTGTGATAGCGGATATTCTGTGCGGACAGGTGTTAGTGGTGCGATTCAAGCACAATCTCCCAGGACAACGACTTACGGCGACCGTCAGACGCAATGTAGTAGCCCGGGGCGGGAGTTGCACTACTGTGGCTTAGCGATAGACCAAATACTGTTCGTCGAAGTATCCAAAATACCTTGGAGTGGCATACGGGCCAGAGGCGGATGCAACAGGACGGCCGTACTGATCTGTCTGGGTCTGGGCTGGGTAAGAATACGAGGGTTGCGAGTAGCTTTCCCTACCAGCGGGCTGCTGGTAGGCCGAGTATGGATCCGCTGGCTGAGTCCTTGGTGCGGCAGAGGCAGGTGCAGCCTGGTATGCGGAGTGTGAGGTTCCATAGGCAGCCGTGGGAGTGGTGGTGTAGTGGGATTCACTAGCAGCATATCCTGGGGAGCCATAAGTTGGACGTGCAGATGCCGGCTGGCGGGATGCCTGTTCATAAGGTTCTGTTGCGTGATCAAAGGGCTTAGAAGGACCCCAATGCTGACGAGCAGCATGAGTGCGCGAGTCCTGATACGCTACTAAAGATGTGTCAGGGCCTCTCGATACCTTAGTATCTCGAACGTAAGGACTATGACTACCTCCACGTCCTATCTCGCCCGGTTGTCGCTCTTCTCGCCAGCGCTGCGAGTCCATCTTCAGATCCTGAATCATTTGCTGTTGCCTCGCGGTCAGCCTTGTGCGGGGGTGCGGTCAGCGTGTGTGTGAACGTACCGAAGTCAAGGTCCGATATGCTGTTATCCAGTAGCCAGGTTGGCCCTGCGTGCTTGTCAGTGTGCTGTTGCGGCGGAGGGTGAAGAAGTGGTCCGGACCTGGTACTCGCCGGTGCCTGATCCAGGCCGCACCAGCGCATCTGGCCCAAGATAGCGCTGGATGTCAGCCGTGATGACCTCTCGTGCGATGCCATCGCCTGGCACAAACCACTGGTTTGCACGCGACATGGCGGGAGCGAGGTGTGCAGGAAGGGAGTAAAAGAAAGGCGGCACTGATGTCAGTGTCTAGAGGGCCAAGCTGTGAGCTAAATGGGACAAGGAGGGGCGCAAGGCTCCAAGATAACACTCCAGAGATGGGACCGTCAGCACGGGTGGGCTCAGCAAGATCCTGCGGTGTCTGATGGCTTCAGATGTCCGGAGTGTTTCCAGAAGGGAGCGCGAAGGCAGACGCAGCAGGCAGCGGCGGGGGTCCTGACCAATATACCGGCACTTGGGGGTGGGCCTGTGACAGAGGAAAATGCTAGAGCGTGTGGCTGCGGCGACCTTGTTTGGGATACCGAGGGCAAGGGTGGCTTCCAGAGGGTGCAGCACGAGGTGGGGGTGCGCAATCTCAGCAGCACGAGTGGATCCGCGGCGAGGCAGGTATCTACGAGGTATGCGCGACGCGATTCGGCGCTGTATAGCACGCTCTAGGGCTGGACGTGCGGTACGGGCAACAGGAAGAGTACCTGCGGAGGGCGCGCGGTATGCGGCTCTTTGGCGATGCACTGAGGTCAGCGGGAGACTGCGAATGCGGGCTGCAGTGAGGGCGGGGCCGCGATTGGCTGCGAGCGCAGGCGGACAGCGGCGGGCGTCTGCACGTCAATCGGTCGGGCAGCACTTTGACGACACAGACGAGTACTGTCGCACGGCAACGTGAGCGGGCGGGTACGGTGCAGCTCGACGACGGGTTGACGATGGCGGTGCAGCAGAGCAGAGGAGCGGAGGGGAGTCGAGGGCGACGACTACCGGAGGCGCCCGAATACTTATTCCGACCTACGCCAGCGCGCCCGCGGCCTCAGGTACCCATAGAAAAGGACAGCTCGAGCTGGCATCGCGCGGTTTGGGTAGCACCGCACCTTTCTCTGCAGCTGAGGTGGGCGACACAGTGTGGGGACGGCTGCAAGTGGCGCCGTTGGGCAGCAACGTGCTGCAGATGCCCAGCCGATGCCTGCCGCACCACGCCCAGCGCTGCGCGAGGTAGCAGGAGGTCGTCATGGCCTGGATGCAGCGGGCCCGCCATTGGGAACCATTGATCGCATCGCACGAGAGAGAAGAAAAAACCTCCACGCCGCTGCCGTGATGCGCCGTTGACGGTCGTGCCTGACGACGCATGCGGCTAGCGCGCGCTTGGCGGCGACGTCCAACCTCACTGAGGCCTGACGACGGATGCGACCCTGCGTCTTCCATCGCGGCCCTTACCTCGACGCTGACTGCTGGCGATCAGTGACGTTGTGACGAGGTGGACAGACCACGATATCTCTGTCATGCATGCAAGACCCTTACACCGACGCCTGCCCCATCGTGACGCCTTCGCACTGCTCACCTCGAGACATGCTTACTCGGGCACTTTTGCATGGTCTCGATCGCCCCAAGCAAGCGAATCGCACGGCGAAGCTCGCTCTGGTCCCACGTCCAGACGACCGCAATTGGCCTCACCGGTTCCAGCCTGCCTGTCCCCATGCACTTTTGCGGACTGCCTATAGGAAACCATCCCCCAGCCCGCGAACCCAGCTTCCATTTTGATGCTGCGTGGCCTCTGTCTATTAGCTGAACTGCATTCAGATCGACCAGCACTCCGCGGCGGGCAATCTCAGTCAGGCACCGAGCACGTGTTCATGCACCCGCCCGATGATGCTCAAGTACATTACGCGCAGCAGCTGCGGTGCCCAAGTCTGGCACAATACCCTCTGTTGCACTACCACGCGTAACGGAACCCGTCTAGACCTGCACTACATATTGCCGCCATACATCGCTCGACAAAGCCCCAATATGCCTCATACTTTTCTGATCTTGAACCCCGTGCGCGGTGCATGTATGCGAAGCTCAGCGTCTCCTTGACTCTTCACTGCTATCGTCACCTCGTCTGCTGTCAGACCCACCAGTCGCCCTCGGTCTCTGTGCTCCGTTACCCAATCCGCTGGGTACATTTCGACGTGCTCCCCTTCATTCAAGCTTGCAGGGTCACCCCGATCGACCTGGACGTGTGTATGCCCAAGCTCGGACGCAAGGATGCTTTTGGCCGCAGCTTGCCCGTCCATCGTTGCCTGCTGAGATGACTGCGACTTCGCTTGCTCAACGGAAGCACCGTACCTATCTATCCAGGCGAAGACTTTGGGGAACATCTTTGCAGAGACCACGTCCGGAGGCGGTTGCATGCTTGCGGCGAAGTCGAGCATAAAGATTGCTGTGCAATGTCAGTTCTAGCACTTCAGCTGATCTCGAATAGGCAATGGGCAAGCTAGGCTAGGGCGTCGTGCAATCGTCGCACATCCTCAGTGGACCGCGCGTCAGTCGTGCCTCGTCATACCTCCCCCGCAACACAGCATCGCTGCCGTGCTATTCATGGCCAGCACCCGAAGCCACAGCTGACAAGCTGACCTCACACACATCTCGATCGCATGTTTCAGACGCCACAGATATCCAATCTCAGACGTCCAGGATAACCAAACTTACACACCAAGCCTACCGACAATCAAATGAAACGATAACACTCACCTTCAATATCCGCCAACATCGGCCCCTCCGACCCAAGCACCCATTCCCTCCCATCCTCAAAAATCGTCTCCTCGAAGAACGAAAACATATTCCTCACATAATTCAAACACTGCCCCCTCCCCTCATCCAGCTCCTCCTTCGACCACTGCCTCCCCATCATCCCCTGCCTATCCTTATTAAACGTCGGTTCCGCCGCCACCTCAACCGGCACCAAGCCAGCAACCATGCTGAAAACCGGCCCTTCGATCATGTACTTCTCCAACAGCTTCTCCACAAAGCGGTCTGCGCCTTTTGTTGCGCCAAGACGGCGGGACCCAACGTCGGGAAGCGATTCGAGAGTGCGGAGGATGAGGCGCGTGTCGAGGTAGATGTCTCGGCCGATGGCGAGGATGGGGATGCGGCGGTAGTGGATGTTGAGGAAGGCGAGGTCGGGGCGGGGCATGGTGAATGGTTGGTTCTGAGGGATATGTCAATCAAATATGTGGTCAATGGGATAGTGGTGGAGATTGTGGGAGGGTGAATGTGAGAGGGGGACGTACGCATATTGCATAGTCGATATTGCGGAGCGCGAGGTAAGCTGTGATGCGTTTTCCGTAGGGCGAGAAGTCGTAGTTGTAGAGCACGATGTTGTTTGGGGCGGGGGTAGCCATTGTTGCTTGTGTAAGTCGATAGTCTATAGCTTGCTCGTACGTATATGCTTGTAGAAGATGAAGAGTGTAGATGTTGTGCAGAAAGACATGTCGTCAAGTCAAGTCACGTCAAGTCTCCTCGAGTCGCGTTCCGTATAACCGAGCTACCCTCCAAAGCCGCGGCGGAGGCGCCTCCGGCCATTTCTCCATGCCCGCGTTGATGTCATTGAGCTTGCCCATGAGCTAGGAGAGCCATCCGTGAGCTTATCCTACACTAGGCCAACGGCGCATATAGCCGATGTTGTGGTAATTGTATTGTCAACATGGACGAGTCTAGACATCAATCGCAATCACATGTGGACCAAAATCCTTTGTCTATCCATTTCATTTTGCTATCGTCAAATCGGTAATCCGTATCCATCTCATCGTCCCTTCGTCAGAAGAGCTCATAGCAGGTAAAAGTAAAAAAGCAGTCTCGCAAACAGGTAATCGTCTCGAGTCTATCTCGAGAATCTGGAAAAGGTTGGGGTATCTGGGGGTATCGTCCATCAAATGCCCAGAGAAACGCCTTCGCATGCGCAGGAAGCAAGAACAGAAGAAAAAGGACACACAGTCTCGTACTCGCAGGAACAGAAGAAAGAAGAAAAACCAGTCATGATCATTTTGTCCACATTGCATCGTCGTCTAATTCGTCGTGCCGAGTGTTTGAGCGTCTAGTAGTAAGCCATCGGATTCTCATAACTCGCGATGAGGTTGCTGAGGAACGCGGCAATTCCAAAGTCGTCCACGTTCATGGCAACCGGGATGAGTCCGAACAAATAGCGACCATTGCCGTATGCGCCCTTGTTGTGTGAGCCGCGGAACGCGATGCCGTTGGCTGTACGCCAGTCATTGACTTCGCCTCGGAGATAAGCACAGCAGAATGCGAGAACAATGGCGACTATGGCAAGGGGCCAAAGGAGCCAGCCGAATTTGCTGGGCTTGGACTTCTGTTGATCAATGCGCTCGAAGATCAGTGGATTGGGAGGCACAGGAGCAGTCTCGATAGTCGGCACTCGCGGCGTGCTCGGTGTCGAAGCCTCAGTGCTAGCGACGTCGGTTGGAGAGGGAGTGCTGTAAGGTGTCTGAGTGTGCATAGTCTTTGTGGGCGAGATGGTGTGGCTGGTAGTGGGTGAGGTCGGTGCGGTAGACGCGGACTGGACATCGCCATATGACAGCTTGCGAGCTTCAGGCTGAGCCGGAGCAACTGGCGGGCTGTCAAGCGACAAATTGGGCAGCATGCCGCGGGTCAAATTCTGCTTAGGCTCCTTTGGCGCGGTGCTTGCCACGCTGAGTTCGGACCTGTCGAGGGCTGGATGAGGGACCTCAACGAGCTCGAAAGGCTCGACGGGCTCAACACTTATACCCCTCATTTCGCTGAAAGCAAGCTGAGGAGCGAGCCAGTCAGAAGGCGTGGTGCTTGTGCCGGCATCAAGGTAGGACCTGAGTTTGGGCGAAGGAGGTATGATGGGAGTGAGCTCAGCGATGGGCCTCACTTGTATGGTGGAAGCCGGGCGAACAGGCTCGATGGGAGGAGAGGAGATAGCGGTGATATCGGATATGGTGTGCTCATCTTCCATGAGGACCTCGGAACCGCCATCTGTGTAGTCGGCATTGGCATCGTTGAGCAGATCTTTAAGTGAGAGGCCGGTATCGATGAATGTGGGGGGCGCCTCGCGCGTGGGCGAGTTCACGACGGCTACAGCAGCATCAGTGTGAGCGTCTTGGGCAATGAGATTACGCTGCCGCTCTCGCTGATATTGCTGTTCGAGCTGGGCGATGCGTTCATCTTTGACGATGATGGTGCGCTCGAGCTCGCGCTGGACCTCTGTCTGGCGGTCGAAGTCGGCTTGGAGGCTTTGGTAGGCGGCATTTAGGGCGTCGAGGTCGTCGTTGAAGGTGGAAGTCTCGTCAAGCCTGGCCTGAACGTCTTCGAGCTCTGCGCGCAAGTCCTCGTGTTCCTGTTCGGCTTGTTCCCTCTCCTTCGTGAGGCTCTCGCACTGCTTCTTCTCGTGCTCGAAGGCAGCATTCGCGTCCTCGAGGGCCCTTTCGCAGTTGTCGATCCTTGTTTTGTAGGCGTCGAGCTCGGTTGCTTGGTTAGCAGCTAGCTCCTTTTCCTTCGATGCCGCCGTTTGTGCTTGGGTGAGTTTGGCGTCGAGAGTTTCGTTGTCCTTGATGTGGACGTCGATGTGATTTTCGTGCTCCTTCTTGAGGGTCTCGATCTTAGTATCGCGCTCTTTCAGAGCCGTCTTGAGCTCCTTGATTTCTTCCTCTTTCTTCTCGGACTTCTCCTCCCACTCTTCAATCACCTCCGCATCATCGATCGACCTCTGCTCGAGATGCCGGATCTTGTCTTCAAGATTGCTGATCTTTTGCTCAGCGTCTTCTCGCTCCCTATTCATTGTCGCTGAATCTGGAGTCGCAATCCATGCAGCGCGAAGAGACGTGACGAGGTCGCGCGCAGTGCGCTCGGCTTTGTTGGCGGTGTCGCGCTGTTCGCCAAGACACCGGATCTGCTCTAGCGCCGCCGCGAGCCGCGACTCGAGGCCCGCCACCTCCACATCGCGCTGCTGTTCCTGCGCTAGCGGCGCAGGCTGCTGCTGCTGCTGTGGTGGTGGTGTGGGTGTGAAGGTGAAGGCTGTTCCGCCTCCAGCGCCAGCGCCGAAGAAAGAGAACATTTGGTCCGCCATTTGTGCGGAATTGGTCGTGTGTTGGTGGTTGGTTTGTGAGGGAAATGGATGGGTCTGAAGAGAGAAGAGCAGCAGGGCATGGAAAGTCTTAAGTATTGCTAGCAGGCTCCATCGTGCTATTGTGCTATTGTGCTATTCTGATTAATAGATAGAGTGAAAATAATAGTACATATTCAGTGAAAACAGTTGCACAATAGCAGCCGATTCGGCTTGGGTGAGACTAGGTGAATGTGCATGCAAGCTGGTAAGTGAAAACACCGATGTTGGACAACAGCATCAGATTGAACGTGGCGGAGGCATGACTTGAAGAATATTAGAGTTATTGAGTCGAGTTCAGATGGGTAGATTGATGCAGTAGCCAGGAGTAACACAAGGGTTATGAAGAGATCTATCAACAGCCCCAAAAGCATCGCAGTCCTCCAGGATCCTACATGGCGGATACGTTCGATAAAAAACTACAGAATTTACACTACAGGATATGCCAGAACCTCAGGCTAAATGGATGTGTGCTTATCTGATTTCAGAAAGAATTGCAACCGAACATAGTTCAGTGAACCTAGTGCCGTCAGAGTGCGCGGAGACATTCAAGTTGACACTGTATCCTGCAGGCACACAAGCACATCGGCATACTTCATTACCAGAATACCAGGCGATGTATCCTCCTGGATCAATGATAGGTTCATGGATCAACACCGGAATAAAGCCTCTACATTTCTAGCAACATGGATTTCCAGAGTTGATCGGGACTTATCAGATTAGAACAGTACCCTGCGATAGGCGTGACCCACTTGAGAGATCGTATATAGGATGATGTGGCATCCAGGATCTCGACTGAAAAGCGCGCTCGACCATGATAGATCGTCAGTTGTCACCATCGTGCTTGAGGGAAGTCGCTAACGACACACTAGAACCTTGCGTGATATATGTTTGGCATTGCTCTGTATAATCCATGCCGACAATTTTTATCAGAACACGACATATTATCAAAATATGACATAGCCAGCATGATCATAGTATATCGTACCTCATATCAGCTTTGATGATCTATTCGAGCTTGTCTAACACATGTCAACAAAACAGGCCTCTCGCCATTTTGAGACATCCTCTCTACGCCACATGTCTACCGACATCAAGCAGATTGCCATCGTCGGGACCCGTGAACTTTTTCCGTCCCGTCGTAATCCAGAAAACCGTCGCGACAAGCATCACCAATCCCGTCGCGGCACTAGTATAGTTCATATTCTCGCTGTCCACTGGACTGGCAGTGGGCAAGTTCGAGATGATGCAGACGAAGAAGAGGTAGATGAAGCCAATGATGTTGAGCACGATGCCCCAGCGACCAAGTGAGTACGGCCCCTCTAATCGAGTCTTCTTGCCTGTGAAGTGGGCGAGGATGCGAGAGAAGAGAGGCATTAAGTATGATAGGTCTTTCAACATTAGTAACGTGTCTTGCTGCATGAATAGGTATACTCACAGAATCCTTGCGTGGCAATCGCGATGATCGTGTTGAAGCCTGTCGTAGTCCCAAAGTAGATGGAGTTGAAAGCCATCTGAAATATGGCCGTCACTATAACAGCGTTCACTGGAACACTTCGACTGGACACTTTGCTCAGCTGGGCTGAAAAGGGCAGTCCATTGTCTCTCGCAAAAGCATAAACTGCTCGAGACCCCTCAGCCATAAGCGAGTTCGCGCAAACAATGGCGATAATTGCAATCATCGATGACAACGTCGATGTGCCAGCCACGTTTCCAGTAGAGTTGAAAATGATTTCAATGACTGGTACACCGGTTGGCGTGCCAGCTGTAGCCTCCAGATCGCCGATGCAGAAGCAGAGAGCGATCAGCCAAACGAAACCTGTGAAAAAGCCAATGTACACCGACATGATGATGGCGCGAGGTGCCTGTTTTCGAGCATTCTTGATCTCCTCTGTCATATGTGCAGGCGCATCGTAGCAACACATGCCAAAAGCACCTTGCAAGATGCCGAGAAGAGCTGCGTATGGCGCGTTGAAGCCAGTGAAATTCTGGAAGTCGCTGAAGACGTACTTCGCGGACTGTTTGTTCTTGTTCGTGGCTAGGATGGTGACCAGGCAAACGACGAAGGAGAGCAGATTCCAGGCGAAGATTGCTTTTGAGAGCTTGTTCAAGATGTGCGGTAGAAAAGTGTTCGACCCGGCTGCGATGAAGGTGATGAGATACGCCACCAAAACTGTATGCCACCGCTCGATCGTGAAGCCGTAGTTGAGCTGCGCGGTCCCGAGTACGAAGTTGGTCGCAACAAAATTGTTAACAGCGCCCATGCAGATGATCCCAATCAACATGAACCATCCGCAGACATAGCTGAAAGGTCGTGCTACGCTCGAGGGTGCCAGAATTGCCACCCAGCTGTATTGGCCACCGGCAACTGGATACGCAGAACACATCTCAGCCATGGAGTACGCCACCGCCAATGTCACCAAGCAGACACCTAGCCAACCCCACACCATCACAGGTGGGCCGCCAGACTCGACACCGATGATGAGAACACCCGAAAGCGCAGTCCATGAAGTGACGATGCTGAACGAGAACCCTACCATTCCCAGCAGTCCAAAGTTCCGCTTAAGCTCTGTTCGTCGTTAGATGAGTCCAAATTTGCCATTCAAACCAGAAACACGCCATACCTTGAGTATATCCCAACTGCGCAAGGACCTCATCGTCGCTATTCGTATCATCAACAACCTTCTTCTCCTTCTCCGAGTCGTAGGGCGGAGTAGCCGCCATATCTTGCAGCAAATGATATTCGTACGGCCCTCGCAATTGATCAGATGTCGAACTTCTGCGCCCACCTCTCGCCATACTCAACGACAGGGCTCTGGCGACATATATACCTCAAGCGAGGGTACCAGTTACCGATCATGACTGCGTTATACCTGCCGATCTATCTCATGGTAGCCACTGACAAGGTTGCGACCTGCATACCGAACGGCGCGGGACGGCGTATGATAGCGATAGAGGCGTGTGTGTAACGGCAATGCAATGCAGGTAGGGTGCGCACATCGGAGATTGTGCTGCGTGTCTTATCTGGAAATGCTGGGGGTGTTGTCATTGGTTGGTTCGGATAGTGTAGGTAGGATTGGTCAAGATAGGCAGTTGCTTGCCGACAGACAGGGGATGTTGAAAGTGGGGTAGATGAGCAACAGCACCTTGTGGTTGTCGAGGCGAGGTCGATTGGCGAAATTTTCGGATCAGTGCTCGAAGAGGCTGTACACGAGCGGTACATCTTGAATATATGTGTCTCTTGATTCGTGGCATAGAGGGAAAGTCAAGATCAATGTTCTCGCTGGATGGAACTCAATGTGAACGCTAGCGCACCTACTGCATAGTGAAGACGATGCAGCATGTCGTATTTTACCCCAACATCGTGTTCACATCGTCGAATTACTTCATCTTTTGCGTAATGGCCAACCCCCTCTGTCTTGGTCCGGGACAAGTGACATTGTTGTCAACCATTGCTCAACATCTCGCTACCTCAATCTCCATCACCACCTCACCTACTCTCCTCCCCGTCTTCGTACCTATATGACACAAGCCCTTCAATTTCTAAAACATCACACATCCCCAAAATGACAAAAAGCTACCAAATCCCCTCCTCCATCCCATACTCCTTCCCCCACAACCACACCTTCGGCCCCTCCACCACCGCCCTCCTCATAATCGACATGCAACGCGACTTCCTCCACCCCTCCGGCTACCTCGCATCTCAATCCTACTCCCTAGACCGCTTCCAAGCCCTAATCCCCCGCCTCGAGTCCCTGCTTGATACCTTCCGCCACGCTAAGTTTCCAGTCTACCACACCCGCGAAGGCCACCATCCCAACATGTCCACCGTCAGCTCTCGCGAATTGCATCGAAGTAGCATAAACGGTGCGCGCATAGGGGACCAGGGACCGATGGGGAGGTTCTTGATTAGAGGGGAGAGGGGGCATGAGATTATCGACGAGTTGAGGCCTGAGGATGGGGAGGTGGTCATCGATAAGCCTGGGCGTGGCGCATTCACACATACAGAGCTCGATGCGAGTTTGCGCGCGAGGGGGATTAGTAATTTAGTCGTCTGTGGTGTTACGGCTGATGCTTGTGTGAGCAGTACGGTGCGCGAGGCTAGTGATCGGGGTTACGATGTATGTGTGTTGGAAGATGGGGTGGAGAGCGTGAGTGAGGAGTTGAAGAAATGGGCGTTGGAGGCGATCAGGGTTGAGGGGGGGTTGTTTGGCGTGACTTGTGGGTGTGCCAGTATGGATGAGGCGGTTAGGACGTGGGTGGAGGACGGAGAGGTGTGATGGGATGTGCGGGTTGATGGTAGGTAGAGATGGACGAAGGAGATGAGAGTGAAGATTGTGAGTGGTCGCAGGCCGCTCGTTATGTGGTGAAGGCATGTCCATTGAGTGTATCGCATACCCTATGCAATAGATCGTGAGCGCATTGGATATCTATCATCAAAAGACGCCATTTCCTGATCTTACCGCTCGAACTCCAACACCCGTCGGCTGGCATCGCTGGCTGACCTATTTCTCGTTGGCTTGATCTCGCTATTGGGACCACCAGGTGACAGTAACTCTGTTGGCGCGTCACTCTTCGAAGTATCCACGCCTGCAGTCTCCGCTCCCTCGAGCAGATCCGCATCCTTTGCATCTTCCTCTTCATCATCATCTTCTCGACCATGTCTCGCTTCCTTGTCCAGCTCCTTCTGAGCTTCATCGTATCTGCGTCTGACTTCGGCTGCGACGCGCATGCCGTCGGTCACAATATTGTCGAGCATGCCTCTTAGACCCTTGCCTGGAGGAACGATCCCTGCGCCCGCACCACCCACGACACTCATGCCATTGCCTGTGCCGGCGACTTGCTTGCCAGCGTTTGAGAATGTGGTTAGGTTTGCTGAGTTGGCAGAATACCCCAGAGACTTGTCGGCGAGATGGAACGATGATGAGAAACCGATTTCAAAGAACTGCTCGAGGACCTCGTCTGCCAGGATGACCATGCGGAAAGTAGGTAGCGTGATATGAAGAGGTGTGTTAGGGTCGAGGGCTGCGTTTGCTGATGTTGCTTTTTGATTCCGCTCCGCTGACTCGGATTCGGTTGTGTGGTTCGATGCGGCAGGAGAGAGGAGGTTGTCCTCTGCTTTCGTCGGCGCATTGGAGGCCTTGGGTGTTGATGGAACATCACCGAAGTCAATGAGATCGTCTTCATCGTCATCTCCAATGGCAAAGTTGTCGACACCTTCTTTGGCCTGCTCGATGCCTTGGCCGCCTTGATTCGATGGGTGGTCCGGATCCGCGTATTCGAAACATCGTCGGATGAAAGCAGAGACACTGCTCAAGAATTGTTCATCCCGGGTGAGTCGTTCCGGACTGCTGCTTGACCCGACGTCCGTTGTAGACGCCGAGGGGCTGCCGTCAAGGACGCCTCTACGCGACAAGAACAGTAGGGCCTCCGAGATTCGCAAGATCCCTTCGCGGTCTACTTTGCCATCGCCGTCGTCATCATATAGCTCGAAGAAGTAACTGATGTTTGACATAATATCCTTGGTGCCTTTCACGTGGGCAAACCCAGTCACGACGTTCTGTAGCGATAAAGAGTCGGTCATATCGGCATCCCAGCGGCGATACAAGCGTCGCATAAATTCGTGGTCTGTGGGCTCGGGACCTGATCCCCAAGGCGACATGGGCGGCTTGTTCCTTGTGCTGCCACCGAAATATGAATGTGATGATTGTGCGCCATTAGTCTCCGGGGGTGAACTCGGGGAATCAGTAATGGCCCACTTTGCAATGCCTATGGTAATGATTAGCTAGAACACCTAAATGCAGCCAGTATCACTTACCAGCTAGGAATTCTCGGAAACCATCATAGTCCATTTGAGTAGGGCTGGGTCCTAGGGCAACTCTGCCTTTCTCGGCACTGCTACCTCCTAGTCCAGTGACGACTTCTGCCGCCCTTAGCCTACTGGCTTTTGCCCTTCGCTCAGCCTCTTGTTGCAAAATCTCTGCCCGCTGTTGCCGTTCATACAGGACAGCATAGAATTTGTCGTACAAAAAGCCCAGATCGTTGACACTTAGCTTCTTGCTTTCAGGCCCGAGGTTCCTGATCGATGTACGCTTTGCAAAGTTCTCAATGTTCTCCAGGACAGCATCTTTATGCTTCGCTCGCTGTTCAGAGATGGTGTTCTGTGTTATACCAGCAAACTCCTTGAACGCTACTACCATCAGCTCTTGGAAGCGGGTGACGGCGCGTAGCTTAGGATTCTCCGATTTGGGGTGTGCTGACTCGTCTAGGCGCGAAAAGTATGACTTGAGGACCGAGATAAATGAGCCATCGTCTGCGGCATCGAGAAGCTCTTCGCCGTTGATCCTGAGAATCGCCAGACCAATTTGGAAAAGTACTTTAGGTCCTTCAAGGAAGAAGACATCTAGAACACGGAAAGCAAAGATTAGAGGCATAGAGTTGATATAGAGCGATAAAAACCAAGGAAGGGAGACCACGGAAAGCTGGACGTCCGACTTGACGAGATGGTCCCAGAGAATAGGCATGGTCTTCTCCACAAGCGATTCGAAGACTTTTTGGTCGAGCAGGGTGCCGTACATAGTTTGTGAGTAGTAGCCGGGGAGGAGACGATCACATAAAACGGATAAGAGAAAGAAAGCTTGGGCTTCAGACATGTAGCTTTGATTGTCAGAGGAGGTTGCTCGGATTTCAAGGGTGATACATACATCAACAACGCCGCGACAACGATGTTCATCGCTTGACAATAGCCGACCTCTTCGTTGGTCCAGCTGTACGCTGTCAAGACCCTCCGCAGCCTGCCGATGCCATCTTCGCTTTGGAAGCCAGGATATTCGGGCAAACTCCTATTCAAGTCCTTCTCGATCTCATCTATTGCCAGCGACTCTCGCCCAGAGAACTTTTGTAGGGTTTCGATGTACTGGTTGGGGTTTTGCAAGCGGAGGAAGAAAGCTCCTGACGTGAGCTCCCACAGCTCGCCTCGTAATCGGTTCGGCAAGCCAACGCGGATGAGCTTGTGGAAGGTCGGTTGTCGAATGAGCGTAGCGCTCCGTCCGTTGTCTGTTGCGTATTAGAGCTGCTCAGCAGTATGGACTAACACAATCAACATACCTCTGAGATACTCGCGCCATAACCTGATCTTGGTCGCGTCTCTCAGCTTGCGAGCATTGCCGGGGTAGCGAAAGATCATTCCCAGTCCGGTGTCTGGATGTTCCCTCCCGGGTTTTCCGCCGTCTTCACCCTCCTTCCTGCCCTCGGCGTCTGTCAACAGGTACTCCGAGTAGCAGTGGCCCACCACTCTCCGGAGGTTCTCTACTTCTTTCACGCCCTCCCTCAGGCCCTTCTTGAGCCCATCGCAGAACCGCTCGCAGGCTTGCCGCGAGCCCGCCAGCTGGATCGTAAGCTTCTGGCCTGCAGGCACCTGCGACTTGGAGTCTGGCACTCCGTTCCACGTGGTTATTGCTAGCGCAAACATGTAACTCTGGCTGTGCAAGCGCTCGACTCTGCGTATACCGCATAGCGGCAACGTGAAACCATTCCCAGCTGGTCCCGCGCCGTGCGTCTGCCCTGTAAAGCTGCTGCTGGAACTCAACGACGCCGTGTTCACAAAACTCGAGCCCTGTGTCGAGAAGCAGAGATACTGCTCGCTAAGGTGCAACTTCCCAACATAGTGGTTGCCCTGACTGCGGTCCTTCTCCGATGATCCAGAGTCGCCGACGCCCCTCGTCGAATGGTGGGGTGAAAGTGTGAGTTCGGCGGTGATCTCCTGGAGGGGGTTCTGCGAGTCGGGCAATCGAAACTGGTAGCGGAAGAGGGTGGCTTTCGAGGGCCTGCGGTCGACGGTAGCTGGAGCCGCAATATTGTTCAGCGTCGGCTCGATGTATGACTGAGCCTTCTGCACCAGGCTCGAGATGTTGAACATGATTTCGGGCCGGCCAGAAACTATGTAGGCGATGCTGTTACAGGTGTGTCCCTATTCTTCATTGCGCGGGGAGAGCAGCCGTGTGTCACTCGTCCACCTGCTGCGGTCGCGAACATATGCAGGGCGAGCTGGGTGGTTCTGCCACACCCGCGCACGGATATCTATCGTGGCTCGGCGGTGTGGCGCTAGTTATCTAGCAGGGGACAAGACACCCCGCGGGAATGTCTCAAAGAACTTGCGACGCATACGTCGATAAAGTCCCGCATGGGGCAGATGCCAGGCTGCAATACAACTGATGCCATTCTTCCTTGACAGTCGATAAATTTACACCGGCCAATTGACAGTATCACAAATCGTATCTCGAATATCTTCTGCACGTTGTGGCTTTACAGCTGCAGCAAGGGAGAACACTGCTCTCCTGTACCTGGTACGAGTATTCATGACGCTTGCTGCCGTCTACCAACCCCTGGCTTTGCCCCATCCCCGATCCGAGACCCCATCATTTCCAAAGTATCTCCCGCTGACTCTCTCTGTTCCCTTGCCCAGCTTGCCGTCGTCGTCTCCTGAACTGCCCAGCTCCCCGATCGCCAGCCGCACCGGAATCCTAGCACCCTCTTCTAGCTTCTTTGGAGGCCTCCCAATCTGGTGGCCCATATCCGTGTCGACCCATCCAGGGCAGCAACAATTGATGAGAACATCTGGGTTCTGCTCTGCTAACACAACCGTCAATGCGTTGATGAGGGCTTTGCTGACTTGATAGCTCTTTGCGCCCGAGCCCCAGCCCGTCTTTTGTTGTGCAGAGTTACCGCCTTGCACGGCAGAGAGGTAGGAGTCCGCCAATTTGTCGACATCGGAAAGCGACTTGACCGCTCGAAATTGCTCCTGCACCGCGGGTGCGTAGTTGCTGAGTTGGCATGCTGTGCTGGAGACGTTTACGATGCGAGCATCTTTGTTGTTTGCCATGCCGCCTTGCCCCAGGAACATCTCACACATGGACTTTGTGCCACGGTAGTTTACGTTGATGGTTTCAGCAGCTAGCTCGGGCGTTTCATCGTTATTGTTATTGACCCCCGAGTTGTTGATCAGAACATCAATTGACTGGCTGGTGGACTCGAGGAACGAAATGATGGACTGTTTGTCCCCGATATCGAGCTTGCCATATTGAATCTTGTTGTTGTGAGAGGCCGGGATACCGAGATCGTTACCCGAGCGTGAAGTCGCATAAATGGTCAGTGGTGGCTGGTGTTCAGTTTTGGCAAGTAGCTGGATGATGCCTAGCCCTATCCCTCGGTTCGAGCCTGTGACAACGATGTGTTTTGTCGACATGGTGGTGGATTGATGTCTATTATGGTAGTGAATACGGTATGAAACAAAGTCGTTCATAACTAGAGGTAAATGAGCTGCTATATGTGTTACTTCAGTCGTGATGTCATGGACCATGATGTATCGATCTACGGCATGTTAGCTTCATCTCGTGGTATATTGGAACAACAGAAAACGATGGTCAGAGGGAATGTCATGTTATGCAACGTCACATGTTATAGCGAGCCAGTACACACTCGAGTCGCACACATGACCAGACTTCCATAGTACAGATGTTTATTAGTCTACTGTCGCTGCATTTTGAAGACCCAAGACAAACTCCGGCTTTTGTGCAATATGATAGTTCGAGGACGTTCGTCAGAATTCGTGATTCTTTACGTGCAAGTGTAGGCTCCGTCCACGCGCAGGTCGGCACCCTAGTATTGTCAGTTACGTACTGCAAGGAGACTGGAAGAAGACATACCGTAACATAAGAGCTTGCGTCACTGGACAGGAAGGTGACAGCACCCATTAGGTCCTCGGGCCTGCCCATCTTGCCGACCGGGATCAGGGAAGTCCATTGCTTCTGGAGCTCTGGGTTGTCGTCAAGGATCTTCTTGGTCCTGTAAAATGTCAGTATCCATATATGGGCAATGACTGGAGTGCGACGTACAGTGCTGTGAGCATGTAGCCAGGCGAGATGCAGTTGACACGGATTCCAGCTCCAGCCCACTCAACCGCCAGACTGGATGCGAGATGTCGCACAGCGGCCTTGGCTGCATTGTAAGGAGCTTGAGGCTGAGGAACGTTGACAATAGCACCAGACATGCTGCCAATCATGACAATGCTTCCAGGAACCTTGCGTTCCATGAGGTGCTTGGCCACGGCAACAGCGTACAGATAGGTGCCGTCTACGTTGACGCCCCACAGCTTCTGCATGCGGTCGTGAGGGTATGAGATGGCGTCGTAGTTCTCGGTGAACCCGGCCGACGTGACCAAGTTGTCAACCTTGCCGTGCTCCTTGATGATCTCGGCCAGAGACTGGTTGACAGATGTCGGACTCGAAACGTCGCAGAAGTGTGCTGTTACTTTGGGAATCCTACGAGCGTCAGCCGTGTACTGTCGTCGGGTAATAGAGGCCACTTACTTGTCGGAGTCTGGGTTTTCCTGTTTGTAAATGTCGAGCAGGCCCTGTGCTGATCGCTGCCCCTCTTCTCTGTTCATGTCTACAATGGCGACATCTGCACCGGATGTGACCAGTGCCTGTGCCATGACAAGACCTAGACCACGAGCACCACCAGTAACAACAGCCACCTTGCCCTCCATGGAGAAAGCCGCCAGGGTGCGCAGAGCGTGCACTCCTCCCCTGCCGACCACAGGCTGCGACGGTGGCAGATCCTTCTCCTCCGGGTACTCTACGACAATGTCCTCCCTCGTACGGGCGTATTGACCCTCATGGTCACCGGTAGAGCCTGGCTCGCCCGATGTGGTTCCGTAGTCCTGGTCGTCATTGTCCTTGTTGTTATCGAAACGACTGACTGTATAGGAGAAGGGCCGGATCGAGGAGACGGCAGGTTGGGCTCGACGGGACACTATTTGTGAAGCCCTGGCTGTTCGCGCAAGGCGAGTAGCGTGTGTGAGACCCTTGAACATGGTGTCTGTTGTGTGGTGTGAGAGAGTATGTGAGTGTGTGTGTGAGGACGGAGAGTCGTCGGTCGTGCAAGGAACACGATTTTTATAGTACTAGGGAGCTTTGGCCTATCGTGAAGCTCGAATTCGTGGGGGTAGGTGAATAGTCGTGCCGAAGCTGTAGCTGGCTCGAGACGAGCTCCAATTGATCCGCGCGGCGAGATATAGAGCCTAGGGGTGTAGATAGCTTCAATTGAGGTGGATTTGAAGCAATTGACTGTACAGATGCGTTGGATCTTCTGAAAAAGCCTTTTATGACTTGTTGAGCTCGCTCGCATTTCCCCCACCATTCAGCAATGCATATGGGGTATGACGTCTAGCGCGGGAGCTTGGGCTCCCTCCCACACTCTTCTGGCAGCCATCGACACGACAGCTCCACTCGGAGGCCGTCGCGACTCCACGACCCAGAAATTACTGTGGGCACACTCCTGCCACGACCTTTGTACTGCTGGGCAGACCGAGCATCCATCGTCAGAGTTGCGAGGTGCCAATATTGGTAAGAGAAAACTCCCTCGCGCCTTCCTACTCGCGATATTCGTATTCATGTACTCCCCCAAGCTTACGAACGCTGACCGATGACGCCTAGCCACACCCCTCAGCCCATCATGTTCGAGCTCTACCTTGTGACGTTCAACTGCGGCCGCGCCCTCGTAGATCCGCGCTCGCTAGCGAATTCCTTCTTCGATGCTCTCCCCAAAGGCGCACCCGTGCCCGACCTGGTCGCTATATCATTACAAGAGATCTCGCCTATTGCCTATTCCTTCCTCGGCGGGTCATACCTAAAACCTTACTTTGACCGCATCACGACGACAGTACACCTAGCAGCCGACCTACACAGCCATGGCAGTGAGCAGCTTGAGCACATCGCAACCCGTAGCTTGGGCATGACAGGGCTCATGATCTACGCAAAGCCTGAACTCGCACAGAAGATACAATGGATCCAGTCGGCGGGCGCTGGTGTGGGTTTCGCGAACATGGGCAACAAAGGCTCCGTGGCAATGCGTGTCGGCATATCAGTTTCTGACTCGTCCAAGACCCTAAATCTTACCTTTGCCGCTGCACACCTCGCACCTATGGAAAGAAATGTCAGTGCAAGGAACAAGGACTGGGAAAACTTGGTGCGGAACCTGGTCTTCATCAATGGGGACGAGTCGGCATACAGCTCAAGCGAAGAGGCACCATTACTAGCGGCAGCATCAACCAGCGCGCCTTCTGACCATGACGGTCTCTTCTCAGCGAACAGTCATGTGTTCTTCTATGGTGACCTGAACTATCGCACAAGCGATGCCCCACCGGGACCCGACGATCACAAGAGGTATCCGCAACCAACAACCTCCGAGAGCTCACACCAGCACTATAGGCATCTACTCAAGCAAGACCAGTTGGCACGAGAGAAGGAAGCAAACCGCACATTGCATGGTCTGCAAGAACTGCCGATCGACTTTCCCCCGACATACAAATATGCACTCCCAAAGAACACGGAAACTGCTCGAGGCATAAACACGACAGACGACGAATGGAAGTGGTCCAAACACCGATACCCGTCATGGTGCGACCGGATCCTGTTTTCCAGCTCCGGACCCGACTCTGCCATTGAGCCACAAATATATACGACCTTGCCTGTGCAGGCCACTTCAGATCACCGTCCAGTGGCTCTGTCTGTCCGTGTGAACAAGAATCTTCCATCCCATAGCACAGATGATTCCCGCTCTCCGTTCCCACTTAATCCTCATTGGAAGCCGAGGAGAGATGCTGCTCGTCGTGGGGAAATTATTGTCGGCGTGCTCTCTTATCTTACTCTGACCAGCAAAGGCAATGCGATCCTTGTCGCTGTCGTTGGAGCAGTCCTAGGAAGCTTGTGGCTTGCATCATACCTGCGAACATAACGCGTCGATACCTCTTTTCTTGGTTCCACATTCAAAGAAAATCGTTATTACTATTCTCTGCATTCAAGTGTGACAACCACGCCCAGTCCATTCGTAGCTGGTCTCTCGTCACGTCTGTCGGCCAACCTGAAAGATTCTCTACCTCCTCCAGAAACTCCATGATGGCCGTCTGATCCAATGGGTCGCTGACATTCCTCGCGAACTTGTGCGCAGCGGTGGTAGCGAACAGAGGAGTGGTACCAGCATGGGGATTGCACCGAGCGACACCAATTGTCTCCTTCAATAATCTGGTAACCTCTGACTGTTCCATGTCGCTCAATGCAAGAATATCGACATCTGGCTTTGTTTGCTCCAGAGTCATGCGGCATATGCACAGGTGCTGGTGAGCATTTGCTGTCTACCAGTCAGCAAGCGACATATAGCCAGAGATTGCAACTCACCGTGGCACATGTTGGGGAACCAAACTTCTGGGAAGCGGCTGCCCGTCCTCATGTCCGGCTCTCGGTAGAAGAATGCGTTGAAGCTACTTGGCCGCATGCGCTCCCATTCATCAACTGTGTCTTTCAGATGTTGCCATTCACCTGGCAAGCGTGTGTCTGTCTGAGCCCATTGTAGGACTCTTGCGGATATCCAGATAATACGATTAGCCCAGGCCACATCGTCGATGGGCATTATCAAATCTGGCAGAACGTCCTCTTGATAGTCGACCTGCAAGCTTGTTCGGCCCAGCATGGCCTGGTAAATCTCGAAGTGCACATGCGTCATGAAGCATGCTTTCACTATAGGGCGGGACATATCGAACAACCATCCATCAGGACCATGGAACAACTCGTACGTTGAAAGGTGGTATTGACCACGCGTTCCAGCTGTGTTTGGTCAGCAAACATATCACTGGCGATGCACAATACCTAGGCCTACCATGGAACTCTTCAAACCCTCTCAGCAAGATTGCCGCGACCAGTGTCGCCTCGTCGAGGATTTGGCCGTGATTTGCGAGATACGGTATAAGTTGTTGTACCAAGCGCTCATGGTACACATAGGGCTTTGCAGGAAATGACGTATCAGTGCGACAGATCGTTTGCGAGGCTTTCATGAGTATCGCGTCGAGTAACATCGGGTTCGCCAACGCCATCTGTGGAATCTGCGTCGTGAAGACATCATGTGAGTTGTAACTGTCCCACCGTCGAGCAAAGCCATCAACAAACACACGGAAGAGATGGGCTTCAACAGGATCGGAGAGAGGCCACGGAGTTGGCATAAGTTCTTTTGTCGGAATACTCCACGACGATGTTGGCGCATCATGGTGCCAGTCGATGGAGGAACTTCCATCAAGACTTGATATAGAGCTGGTGGCAGGACTGCTGTGGCGATGGTGCTGGAATCTGGCATACAGATTCGTGGCCACCACAGGCTGGCCCGATAAGAGAGAAGTGCCGACGATGGGAAAGTTCGGTGGCTTGACTGTGTGCTCTGTTGCTAGATGGCCAACATTCGATGGCCTTTGAGGTATTCTCTCGGCAGTCTTCGCGCGGCTCAGTTTCCTTGAAGGACGTCTGTTGCTTCCGCTCGATGTATTCAAATCAATTTGCTCTAGGTCGGCAGCAACCTGTGCTGACTCGTCCACGAAGTCAACTATACGAGCATCAGCAAAGACATTCATCCAGCCCAAGAGCGTTTATGCATGCATACAGTTTCTTGGCGTGCCAACCCACTTCTGCTCGCTCGAGAAGAAGTAATCATACTTCTTGATATCCGCTCTAGTCGCCGCTTCTACTTCCGCGTGCGGATAAACCCCATGTCTGAATCTGACGCGATAATTAGATACAGGCTGCCTCGCCACCTTTTCCCTCCCATCAGAGCTCGCTTCAGACCAGGACCCCATTTCGTTCAAAAAGCTTGTCAGAGCTTGGCAGTGAAGTAAGAATGGAGGAGATGTGATAATCGCCTTCTCAGGAAAGCATCACGGCGGGTAGTTGTACTTGTTACGGAAATCCTGTTCTCGATTTGCGATCATATTGCTCATTGAGGACGCAGGGCGTCGTATGTCAAAATTGGCTTCAACAGATGTATTTCCAGCACAGCGATTATTCATCGCAATGGCGGTGGATGGCATGGGGACGTGCGACTTGCGACTTCGGACGGACGAAGCTTACTGGCTGGATATATTGAGGCTGATAGGCACGTTGCTAGTCGATGTAAGCAATGAGGTCGTCACGCTTTCCATTGTAGGGTTACTTACGGCTCTGTGCATTTCTAGCGCATAGTCATAACAGCCTTGCATCAAGTTGGAGGTGCGGGTGGCTGGCTGTATACAAGCATTTTCTTCCCGCAACGTCTCGTCCGTCCACTATTTGAGAGCCTCAAGTGCATCCTATCTTCACACATACTAGCGGAGTCGGAGCGTCTGAGCAACAGAGTCCGCCCACATGAGTTCCGACTCCGTGCTCACCTCCAGCACTGGAAACATCGTACCACTATCTCCTACCCACTAATTGGAAGCCTGCATCTGCACCACCAAACACTACCACCTACCTCATGAATCCCCAGTTCACCTCCATCATCACGATCAACGTACGCATTTTCCCGCCGCAGTAGTCACAAGGACAGCCCAAACCCAATCCCTTCCCTGTCCAACCCATCCCCAAACATGCTCAGTCACCACAAATCACAGCCCATTGCGAGACAAATCCGGCAAACCGGCGAAGCAACAGCGAATTCCCCCAGGATCGAGCAGCCAACATGTCCCGCGATACCATGCCGGCGGATCAGCCTGCCGCATAGGGCTGGTAGGGCTGATGTAGTGCTGACTTGTAGACGGTTTGTGCTGGGGTGAGTAAGCGGGTTTGAGCTTATGCTTGAAGCTGTTTCCCGCTGGAAAACGGCTGGTGCCTGTCGTGTGCGTTATGTATGTGGCTTGGAAAGAAGAGGGATGGAAATAGTGAGTGCTCGTCAGCAGGTTGTGAGTTCGGTATGCATCGGTGTGGCTGCGTGGCTGCAATTTGTGGTTAGTGCAGGTAGAGTCACGTGATTGTGGGGGATGGATTGGAAATCAGATGGATGACTGAGCAGGAGATGATTAGAAAATGATGAAGATCATAGTATTCCCAAGTACGATGCGGAGTTCTGTGACTCTTTCGTCTTCAGTCGTGGGTCTCACGTGGGTTTCTCCGCATCTGGCGGACTTGGGCGCTGGCAGAGTCTCTTCCTCGTCTTGAATTGACATCTCACATCAACACCTGACGCGTTATCTTATCGTCAGCATGCTCAGCATACCTCGGCCAGATCTGACCGCCTACCAAACCCAGAGTCAGCAACATTTGGCCCTGCATTGCTGTACCCCACCACCATGACGTATGACGTCGTAGCCTTCATAAAACGTCCTTCGCTTCACTACAGAATTACTCGCTGGCGCTAATTTTAGTTCGGGCGAGCACGTGAGAGCCCCAGACACCGCGGGCCAGTTACGTATGGCAAAGCTTGTTGAAAGGGGATGGGATTCTGCGCACAAGAAGTCTGGGCCAACGTCTGTGGAGCTATGTGGCAGTCGGGTGCGACTCATGATACTGGACAGTGGACTGGCTCTAGATTCTTACTGTCATGGGGTCATTTTACCTTTCCTTCGGGAACAAGGCCGAACTTGGTTGGAGATGGACGTTGTTTGCATTGAGTCGCGGTGATTGCAATGCAGTCGACGGGGAGGTTTGTATGCATTCTTCGGTGAGTTATAGAGAGTGGCAAAGATTGACCGCATAGCCGCGAAAATCGATACTTTGCAATATTATTTTGAGACATTGATGCATGCATGTGTATACATATTGGCTGTTTTTGATTGTTCTCTATGCACGGATATGCTGGCTAGCACGCATCCTAATGGCTGCAGCACGCCAACTCGTTACATGTCCCAAACTTGGACCCTGAGGCATCACTTCGGAGAATTTCACCGAACCTCAGGTCATGCAAGAGCAAGAGCGCGCAGAAACAAGGTCGAAGCACCTGTTTTTGGGTTGTACAGGCGAGAACGACACCGACAGGCTGCATACAGTGCAAATGAGCCGCAGCAAAGCTCATGTCACTTCACCTCTAGCCTCCGCAGACGCAGTGCTACCAAATTCATCTCGCGAGAATGAGGGCGAGCAACTTGGAAATTCTTGGCCACCATGCTGTGTACTGCAGGTAGGTATGTGCGCTTTGCGAAGTGCAACCTCAGTCGTGGACCACATAGATGCAGCCCAAAGAAACAATCTGCCAAATTCCCCTTCGGCCCGTCCATCATGCCATCCAAGCCCAACCAAGCCCCATCCCCAGGTCACGATAGATGCCCAGGCGCCCCGCCATGGTGTTCTCCCTCTCGATCCGGCACGCTCGGTGGCTCGGGCCCGTCCCCTGAAGTGTTCCGCGCCACAACGTCATCCTGCAGCGGCAGCCGGTGCTGGCAACGTTGTGGACGCGACCCGACCTAGCGTGCGATCCCCAGCGAAAACAGTGATCGATCTAGACACTGTGTGGGCCCGAAACGGGATCTGCGAGTCTGGACCTCTGAATCTGTTTGTTTCATCCCATCCCCGGGTTGGGCTGGGCGAGCACGGATAGAGAGCATGATTTAGGTAAAGAGAGGAAGAGATTTCTTTGCGAGGTAAGGGCACGCGGATATTCTGTGCCGTGCTGAGGAGAAGACATTTGGACAAGAAACCATTGTCCTGCGCGAGAGGATTGGGTTGCGCTGGGGGACTGTAAAGTTTCTTGCAATGGCCTGATTGGCGCAAAGTAAGCACGCCGTGGCTGTGTTGCGCATCATGTTTACGACGCAGTGTGGGGTCTCGTTAAACTGTCTTACGCAACCCGCATGCAGGATAATCAGCAGTCTGCTTGTGTCGGAACCAATAATTCACGCAACAGCTTGTCATCATGCGGGAGCAATGTGGTGGTAATACTGATGTATTGGGCTCTTGAGAGCAATTGTCCCATCCAGTGGTGACTGATGTACAGTGAAATGAACAACTCCTTGATCCAAACTTCGTAGAACAAACAGCCCAAAAATCCCATCTAGTCCTGAAAGAAGAGTGTATCATACGCGGTACAGTAAATGAAATCCAGTGAAAATGCAAAGTCCTTCTTAAGCTCCTCGCATGCGTCCCTAAGTCATGCGCTCAAAGTCGCTTGAATGATGATAGTGTTCGAAAACACGTGTCGCTAAAGTGCAGATGATCGTGAAAGTCGTAGCCAAATCATGGCCTTGTGGTGATGATGTGGCTAGACGAAGGCTATGATGCCTTCTGCGACGAGCTCCCAGCAGATGATAGTGAGGCGAACGAGCTGGTCAGCGCTGAGTAGGCAGCGGCTGGCCGGCTGTTGGTTGATGATACGGACGAAGCGCTATTGCTTCGTGTGGATTGAAGGTTGAGGACGACACAGCTATCGCAGCGGCCGTTGGTGTCGTTGCAGCGACCACGGCATCCTCGCTCGTAGTTGGCGCATGAGAACATTGTGGCGGTGATAAGGTGGCTGTTGATGTTTTGGTTTGATTTTGAGGTAGGTTCGGAGGCGTTTTTGTGTCTTCGATTCAGAGCCAAGGCTTGATGGATGTGTTTGAGATGTTGTGCGATCGTGTGTGTAGTGTTCGATCCCTAACGGGCGAGGGACGATGCTATATAATGAAGGCGCTAATCGTGTCTGATGCCTGATGATGTAGCCACGGATAGCAGGGAAATGCAGGGTGCACTTCGGCGCTCGGTCACAGACAACCTTAATCCCAATGGTGCGCGTACGTCGTTGGCGTGCCTTGATTCCACGCAGCACATACAGCGACTGCAGATCTCTTCCAATAGCGGCTCGAGGATTCGACCAGGTCCAGATTTGAGAGACAGGGGTGGTACAGAAACGAAGTGCCGCTGACACAGTGCAGAGAGTCAAGTACGAGCTGTGATGATGCCGCCGGGGGTTTTTATGGAGTACACAAGAGGAGGATGACGGTGATTGTCGAGGGCGAGTACTGCCTCTTATGTTTGAAACAAAAGCCTCAGTGGTCGCAAAGGGGGTTACAGTAAATTGCACACATTAGAAGGCCGCGACCAACGGTGACCCGAGCCAACCCCGACACTCATCACTGGCTCGTGCGTCATTACTCACACAACAGAACCCACAGAGGAAGGGTCCACCACTTCGCAGTATGTACCGTGCCTTGGTATGCGGCCTCAGCGGTGTTTGTCCTCGCCTGCATATGGCCAAATGCAGGTGAATATCGGTCGTGATGCAGCGGTATGTCCATGACGATCCCTTCCTTTTCTTCCGCAGAAGCCGGCACTCCTTGCGGACCCTTACAACGCTTGCGTCTAGAACACAGCCTCCACAAAATGTATTTCTGCATGCTGGCTACAGCGCTTTGTTGTCATGCTTCAGGGACCAGGCCAGTACAGTCGGGCAGCCTGGAGAAGAACGGCTTCGTGGCAGAAAAGTTTGCCGCGCATTGACAGACCTACCCGACCTACCCAAGGGTCCAACGCTCAGAACACATGGCGTTGAACTTGCGCATCCCGCTAGCTGAACTCAAAGTTGGTACTCCTCAGCATCTCGAGATTGCCGCAGAGCCGCAATACTGGCTTACAACGTCTTACATGAACTCGAAAAGGCAAGGGGCGTGGCTCAAGCACGCGCGATTGACAAGGTGTTTCCTATCACATTCAATACCGCGATTTTCCTCGCGATCTCTCCAGGTGCAAGTTTTCAGGTTCCCAGGCGTCCGTTGCCTAAGGCCTAGATGGTCATACATTGGTCGCACTATCACGTGTCCTTGGGCCGTTTCAGTCTCCAGTATTAATCATTGCAAGAGCCGTGCACAGATGCGCGCAAGGCACCCTCGGCAATCACAGCTCATTTTCGTTCGAGAACAGTCTTTTTGGCGTCCTTCTAAGCTGCCTTACGGACGATTAGCACGACAAGTGTCCACTTGGACCCGGATCTTCCGGTGCGTTTGGACCTCTGTGTCTGCGGACAGAACCACAACGGACGTAAACACAAACTAGTCTACCTAACAGAAACTTCGACGATGATGGTTTCGACTAAGGACAGGAGCTCTAGAACATTGTCGCGGGAACCTCGCAAGTCTTTCGATCCCGAAATCGCCCCCAATCAGTCTGATACACTCCCATATGGCGGTGCCTCCATGACCGCGACGCGGAAACACTGGCTGAGATCAACCGCGTCGGCTCCGGATGGCTGGGAGCTAGCTGGTGAAGCTTCATCGAAGATCACCTTATCGGTCGGATTCTACGCCGACTTACCGTCGCAAGTACAGGGCATTTCCACGTGCATGTTGATTTGGGAAGTGGACACATCAAAATTGCGATATAATGGCGGGGCATAACATAAGGTTGGCAGGACACAGTATTGTGTACCCCTGTCGCGACATGGCATTGGTTTCACTACCTTCCTCGATAGCTACCCTTCTTTATGCTTTTCCAGGAGCATACTGTGGACCACTCTACAGGTTGTACTTGAACAACGGACTCCTATCTCCCATCTTCTCCAATTGTGCTTCTGTGTAGATTGCTCGCCATTCGTCTTCAGTCTTCTCCGCGTTCTTCTTGTTGATCCTCGAAAACAAGAACTCGAGCGTAAAGGCGCACACCATGCCAGCAGCAGCGAAAGAGAGCGAGGAGCCAAATCCAGTAGGATACTTTGGCGATTCCTTCTCCTGAAAGATGAAGGAGCCAACGATGCCTCCCAAATTACCGATACAAATCATGGTAGCAATACTGGTCCGGGTTAGCACTCAATCTAGCAAGGTGGAATGTGGTACTTACCCAACGGCTCGCTTCTCGGGACCTGCGAGGTTGTTGATCGTCCAGGCATTGCAACCTGGGAGAATCGGGTAGATGCCGATGCAAGCAACGTGTACTGCAAAGTAGCACAGGGCAACATTGTCTTTGATAGCTGCCGCCTTCGAGAAGAGGATGGCGTAGGCGATGATGAGAAGGCCCTGAGCTGTGGCGATGAAAGGCATGCGCCACTTGAACCGATCAGCCATGAGAGATGATACCAGCGCAGATATGGCACCACAAGCGTAAGGCGGGGCAGTCATAAGTTGTGCGGTCGTGGATGTGAAGCCCACTAATCCTCTGTAAGTAACTGGTCTACCTTACACACTCATCGTCTACTCACTGTTCTTCAAGATCTGGGGCATGGTGAACTTGAGCCCGTAGTTCGGCACGGCATTACTCGCGAAAATCATGGCCTGGAGGTAAATCTGCCAGTCCTTCGCGACTTGACCAATCACACCCCACTTCACTCGTTCTTTCTTGCCGTCAGCATTGACGCCCCTCTTGCGCTTCATACCACGGGTGACGATGTTTGTTAGGCGGAGGAAACGAGCTTCATCGTGCGTGAGCCATCGGCCTGCTGCGTGATCGGGAGAGTCGGGAAGCAGAAAGAAGACAGCTGCGCCCATTGCGACGGTAGCCATGCCCTCGAGGATGAAGATCCATCTCCAGCCCTCCAAGCCGGCGATACCTGATCATGGTTTAGTCGCGGTCTTCTCTTCTGGCCTGTTCACGTACCATTCATCTTCGCAATAGCCGCAGCCAATAGACCCGAGAACGCTCCACTCGCAGCAGAAGCACAGTAAAACAACGCCATGCGGAACTGCGTACGCTCTGGAGGGTACCACTGTCCGACCAGATAAATTGCTCCAGGGAAAAAACCAGCTTCAAACAATCCCAAGAAGAATCGGGTGGCACACAGTCCTGCTAGGTTCTGCACTAATCCCATTACCGTCATGACGGTGCCCCAACACAAGACCAGTATGCCCATGTAGTACGACGGACGCGCGAACTTGGCCAGAAGCATGTTGGAGGGGACTTCGAAGAGGACGTATGGTACGAAGAAGACCATGAGGGCTACGTTGTAGTCTGTGCCTTTCATGCCGAGAGTTTTCTCGAGGCCTTCGATTTTGGCATTGCTTGGTGGAGGTCAGTGACGCTTGTTTGGAGATTGCTTTGAGCGGGACTTACCCGATGTTTGCTCTGGTTGTATGTCAGTGTTCTACTCTTGGTAATGATAGGCGGGAGAGGGCTTACCTGTCTAGATGCGATATCAGATACAGCACTGCCAACATGGGACATAAGCGCCAATCAACCTTGTGGTAGATTTTCTTCTGCTCGTCCTTGTCGATGCTGTAGAGAAACTCTGCATCCTCCAAAGTCAAGCCAGCTTTCATGGCGTCTTGTAGATGGTATGGAGCTGCTGCCCATGGTACTTTCTCCTCAGGGATGTCCTCCATTGTGTAGGTTTGCCGCTTCACTGCAGTGTCTGTGTCAGTAGTCGCCATTTCTCTCTGCAGAAACTATTCCTATACGAGAAGCGTAACACAAAGGTGAAGAATGTCGCCGCGCACACAGGACGCTTCTTGAAGTTGTAGTTCAAGGCTTATATACCACTGCAGATCATTCAACACTTCGGCACCTTACCGACGACCATTCTCATGGTCATCTCACAAACCTACACCACGATCCCACTCTCCCATCCGCTCATGCTAGCTCAGGGATACCGACACCCGACGATAATCTCCTTCCTTCTCTGGTTATGCCAGACGCACATCGAACCCAGTCATAATCGCTCGAATGATGTTGTCATTGGACATTAAGCCGCCAAGACTGGGGTAAGGCGGGGTTCTGGCAATGGGGAAACTTGGCACAACGCTGGGCGGTCGTTTCTGGGGAAGGTTTGTCGCATTTTCGCTTGAACTTCGGGTTTTGCAAGAACAAGTGATTTCCCATTGGTGGACATGCTTCGTGAAGCTTGCTAAAGTATGCTAGGCTCCATGGGTGACTGCGAGGCGGCTCAAGGGTCGGCTTTTGATCTTGTCGTGGTGAGTGGTCGGGTGAATTACGAATGACTCGTTGATTTCGTATCGGCTATGTGCACAGTTGGAGATGGGAGGTTTCCTGATGGATCACATGCTTGATAATCTCGTGAAGAGGGGTCTGATTCCACGACAACAGTACGCCTCAGTCTACTTGTATTGTCCATTCGTGGAGCAGGATGTCGACAATGTCCATTCCAGGCTCTCCGTGCGTCGAAACGATACTTGAACCTGAAGGCCGGTCCGATCTCATGATCTTGGAGTCAGATTGATCTTCTATTGATGAAGACACAGAACATGATCGTGCACTCTTCGACTCCAGTGCGCTTGATCGTGGCCGGACCTCAGGGGATCTCGACTTGGTCCGGCTCTCCTCTTTCAATCTAGAGGTTATAGGCAGAGCCTTGTCTCTGCTAGATTCGCCCAAAATTACATTTATACTTGGGACAGGCAAGCTTTGTTCAGTTCCTAGACCAAGCTCAATTTCGCGCCGTCGTGCTTCTCGGCTCAAGCCTCTTGAATAATTGTTGCCAGCGTTACTGGGCGGCTCCGTAGCACGACCGCGATTCTGCCAACGCTCCCAAGCTTGATGCTCGCTGATACTGTTGGTTTTACAGTCTACTCTGTCCCAATTCCAGCTAGCACTTGACTGTAGAGGTGTACTAACAAGCTCCTGGCTAGCTGCGACCCGTTCCTGCTCTTCTACATCTTCTGGAAGGTCAATATGAAAGGTTGCATTGTTGCTGGGACTCGCTCGCTGATTTGACTGCATAAGCAGCAGCGCCATCTGCTGGTTGACTCCATCATCGTAAAGCACTGTTGGTTCAGGGTTCGAACGATTGGCGCTTGGATACATGTTCTGAACGAAGTTGGAGTAGTAGGAATCGCTTGACCATAGCTGGCGCTGAGGCTGAGGGGATCCAATGGAGATATAAGTTGCGTTTGGTTGTTGTTCCTCTTCATCATAGCCACAGATCCAACTTGGAATTATATATTCCAACCAGTGTTGCTGTCTTCGTGCTGTGGATGTGAGTTCTGCAAGTTTAGGCCTGTTGGACTTCTGAGGCTTTGATACTTGTGCAAGATCTGTTTCCCATTTCCGACAAAATTGCTGATAAATCCTGTTCATGTGCCTTTTTTGGCACAATGTTCCATCATTTGGAAGAGAAGAGCTCTTTTGTAGTTGTGTGATACGCTTTAAGAGCTTTCGTACGTACTTCTCTGCTTTCGCAAGTTCTTCTTGGGACAATAGATCTCCTTCGTCATCGGTGGCGCTAATATCACTTTCCGAAGTGTCGACATCGTTGGCTGTGGCAGGACTCACGTCGCGAACGTTGCTTCTGGAGTTGTTTGTTCCACTCCCTGCGTCCGGAACTTGTGCTAGAGACACATGCAGATGCTGGACAGTCGGTGCTTGCAGTAATATACCAGGCTCCCCCGATGGGACCTCTCCATCAATTGGAACTTTCCCAAGCCTTGCCTCGAGCGCCTGTAGACATTTCAAAGAGTCTTGCTGTTGTTGATGGATTTCTCTGATCTTCTCTCGTGCTTGCTCGACTGCCTTTGTTTCCAATTGTCTATGAAACTATCAGCACACGTATGAAGTATTACCAAAGACAAAATACTTACTCTCGCGCCTGTCCTTGTGCAAGCTGTAGAACATGAAGTAACAGCGTGAGACTGTTCTTTAAACTCTCGAGGCGCCGCCGATACAATTCGACTCTTTGTTCTCTCATCGGCCACGCAAGCTTCCCCATCGCGCTCAGATTCTTCTTTCCGTCCTTCGAGACTGTTTTGCTTTTCTCCACGACCTCAGCGATGTCCTTGAAAACCATCTCACATCGCTTGATGAGGCTGTTGGCATCTGTGACCGCCTTCTTTGAGATTACAGATCTGGTGTCTTCAGTCTCAAAAACTTTACCGACACTTGCAAGTGCATTTGACGTCAACTCTATATCGCTAGCAATGTCCGCGATATCTGGGTCGGCACGGACAGCTGATGTGGTGAAGTGGTACAAGGCTGAAGACAGCTTCGTGCCCGCACCAGCGATCTGGACGATGCTAGCCACAAGGCCTACGACTTCTGCCATCGTCACGGAGAAAGAGGTGCCTCAAAAGCGAGTGTGTTGGGTAGTAGCGTATTCGAATCATGAAATTATGACGGAAAGTACAATATATGATTGTATCCGTGGGCTGTGCTATTAATTGCTGCAGGGCTGCGGACAGTGGCTGTGTCATTGTGTAACTTTCTGTCCAACTAAATGGTTAAGACGTCTGATATGCGCGGTTTTAATACGTCAACGATCACACCAGATCTGGTATAGAACTTGTTCCCAAGTGGACGTTGTACACAATTAGGTGCGTAGCAAGAGGAAGTACCATACGGCATAGCGAGCCCCTGAAGCTGGCAGAGCTACCCCGCAAATTCGCACCTGACACCGCGGCTCAGTTCCGACGCCAGCCCACAAGCTTCACCCCACAACACTATGGCCGGGCTCTGCATGTCTCTTCGAGTGCTTGACTGGGGTGAAGATGTTACGGGCTTTAATCCCTCGCTTTCGCATATCATCTTGTCTTTTGCGTGATGCGAGACGCGGCCTCCTGACCAAATCGTACGCAGTCGGACCAACCGAGGTATGTAGCTCGAAGCCCCTACACGCAATTGCCATGCCTGACCATCATCGCAGCCTCCATTACTTGAGCAGACAGTCCCCCAGCATTTCGTAGGAGTAGTGAAGCAGTATGGAGATCGAAATGCGTATGTGGCCCTCTTATATCCCTCGATGTCGCGTACTGACATCATATCGAGGGTGATATCGCACCACCAGCAGATTACCCTTACGTACGACGCACTCGATCGCGACTCCAATAGATTGGCTCGAGGATTGCAAAACATAGGTGTGAAGAAGGGCGACAGGGTCGCAGTATCTCTGGGCAACAACATCGAGTTTGCTACGGTATGCGTGGGCACACTGCCAGACAATAGGAGAGAGCTGACCCGTGGCTAAGACTACGTATGCTTTGTTCAAGCTGGGAGCTATATTGGTGAGTATCGTTACTTGGGCGAATCCGACTCAAATCGATTGACACAATTGACAGGTCCCCTTGAACCCAGCCTTTAATGCGCCTCAGGTTCTTTCCGCCCTCAACCACCTCTCCGCCTCCCATCTCATCATTGGCGCCGAAACAAACCTTCCCCGGAAAGACCCTCGCTCCAACATATCACTTCTCACACATCTTGTTCCGAACCTTGCTGGCTCGGAGCTGGAATCTGAGCTCGTACCATCATTACAAGATGTTGTGCTGGTGGACAACTCAGCTGGACGAATCGATGTTTCGACATACAAGAGCATGCGCAGATATGAGCATGTTGTCGAGGATGGTGGACAAGGGAGTGCTTTAGAAGACCAAGGCTTGAATGCAAATGAAGTTGCCAACATTCAGTTTACGTCGGGCACAACGAGCATGCCCAAGGCCGCTTGTCTGAGCCACAAGAGCATTTTGAACAACGGAAACAGCATCGGAGATCGCATGTTGTTAACCCCAGAGGATGTGGTGTGCTGTCCGCCGCCCCTGTTTCAGTATGGCCAAAACATAATTAGAGTGTGATCGATCATGACTGACGTGATGCAGTTGCTTTGGCTGTATTCTAGGATATATGGCGACAGCTACTCACGGTGCATCAATCGTTTTTCCGAAGGAGGCTTTCGACCCTCATGCGACCCTAGAAGCTGTTCGGGAGTATAAAGCATCAGCTCTCTATGGTGTTCCTACCATGTTCGTTGCAGAGCTTGATCTGCTAGCTAAAGGCGAGGTTCCACGAGAGGGCTACCAGTACCTACGTACCGGCATAGCAGCAGGCTCTTCTATTCCCGCTGAGCTCATGCGCAAGCTACACAAACAGCTCAACCTTACCGAGCTCACAATATGCTATGGAATGACAGAAACCTCACCTGTGTCGGCTATGACCACAACTGATGATCCGATCGAGAAGCGCATCGACAGCGTGGGTAAATTATTACCGCACGTAGAAGCTAAGATCGTGAGCCCCTCGGATTGGTCAAAGACGCTTGACATCGGCCACCGTGGAGAACTCGCTGTCTCAGGTTACCTCGTAATGAAAGGGTATTGGGACGACGAAAAGCGAACGAAAGAGTCGCTCGTCCCAGACGAAGAAGGTAAGTTATGGATGCATACTGGCGACGAAGCATCGATGGACGAGGAAGGCTACGTTAAGATTACTGGACGCATCAAAGACCTTATTATCAAAGGCGGGGAGAACATCCACCCGTTAGAAGTCGAGAACTGTTTGTTCGCTCATTCTAAGGTGAAAGAAGTCAGTGTTGTGGGCCTGCCAGATGAGCGTTATGGAGAGGTCGTGGCAGCATTTGTTGTTAAGCAAAGTGATGGGGATGTTACAGCAGACGAGATTCGGATCTGGGTCAGAGAGAAGTTAAGTCATCATCTTGGTAAGTGGAAGACTGTTGTATTGATTCTTGATTGATCCTGATACCTAAAACGTAGTACCAAAGTACATCTTCTGGGTCGATAATTATCCCAAAACTGCAAGCGGCAAGATTCAGAAGTTCAAGCTGCGAGAACATGGCATTGCCATGCTGCAAGAAGGAAAAGGATTGCAATGAATAACCATTCTCAGGTCTTCAAGCATTTGGTTTCAACTCCACATAACACGTCGCTGCCCTCTGCTTTGTTGGTGCAAACGCTACTTCTCCCTTCTCGTTCTTCCATTCTGCTAATTGGAACTCACTGACAACACCCCCTTTGAACGGCTCCTCGGGATGACTCCATACATAAGTCACTGCATCAGCCAAGCATTCGATTTGTATACCCCTATAACCTTTGGCCGCCGCCTCCCTCATGAGCCACCTCGCTAGTCCGCTCATGACACTCTTTCCCTCGTGATCACATCTTGTCGCCGTCGCATTGCGCATCAACACCTCTCCTGGCCCTTGAGCTTTCCAGCTTTCCGGATCTCGCTTGTCGCCCTCAGCCAAGATGTGGTATATCAGCCCAAAATGCGGCAAACAAGCCATCAATGGGCCCATCTTCTCCATATCTAGCGCGTTCGCACCGTCATAGCTTAGTGCTATGCTGACCAAGGGAAAGTCCATCTGCTCAAGCAATCTCTTACTCTCTGCCTTGACATCATCCGACCCTTTTTCTTTCGCATCCCAGTACAACTTCCCGCCCACCTTTTCTGCTTCGGTGGTCTTGTAGACGTATTTATCGTCGAAGACGCCGTAGGACAGGCCGCTGCTGACTTGGTGATCGACAAGGTATGTCACAGCTTCAAATGTGCCTTTTATACGGCCAGTGAGATCTTCGGGGTACAGGTTTGGCCAGACCGGCGAGTGCAGCATATTGGAGTGCACCATAATGGCGCCGACCCAGGGAATATGGGATGCATTGAGCTGGCGAATGGAGTATCGTGACAGTAGTGAGGAGGGGTTGTCGGGAGAGGGCGTCTTGGTATTGGTGTTTGATTTAGACATGATTGCAATTTGTAAACGGTGTGTATTCTATGTGCAAGTGGGTTCGAGGATATACATAAACATATATATGTTGGGAGGGCGAGGCGGCACGGCAAGGCCTCGTATCAGAATCCTAAAGGGTGGCCATTGCCGGCCTGAATTAAGCTATGCAGACTGTGCCGCTTGGGTACGTCTGCTCACCCCGATGATAGCGCCCAGATAGATGTTTCTAGTTCATGATGCGAGAAGAGATCGCCAGATCAAGTAGGTGCTGCAACCCTCTGCAGCAAGGCGTAAGGGCACCCAATGAGCACGAATGCAGGTGAGAAAGAAGTTACCTGGTACGTACCGATAGTACAGACCGCCGTTTTCCAACAGCATCTGTTCACAAATCACACATGGCGGACTAAGTACTCTGCGTGATGCGGATGCACAGTTGAGTAAGCACTAGCAAAAGTATTCCTGCAACTTGGACAGCTATGTAACCTAGCCTTGCCAAGTAAAGAAAGGGATGCGCTTCAGAATACTACCATGTTTGGAAGGCTTATGTTTATTGCTGAAGGTCGCTTTATCCCTGTACTTGATTTTGCTTTGCTGACGCCATTCACAGCTCAGCCTCCTTCAACTAATTGGTCTTGTTTACTGAACACCACAGGCGAGATACATGTCCGAGCATTCTAGATCATGAACGACGACGACTCTACTCAGCAAAAGGCGTGAACGGCTCAAGTACACTTTCCGCTTCTCGCAAATCCTGCTCAAGAACCTGCCGATGCGCCTCGCTCCTGATTGTGATTTCACACGAGAACTTTTGTGGGCGAATGTTAAACCCCTCGGTATACGCGAAAGTATCGTACGTTACTCCTTTGATCGGTGAGATATCGAATGCCCAAAGAATCTTAGCCAAGGCAATCACAAGGGAGTTCTCGGCTAATCCTGCACCTGGGCAAATCCGTCGACCCCAACCGAATGACGAGTGTCCTGCTTTCGCGGGATGGGCTTTGCCAGTCAAGGCTGTCGGAGCTTTTGACTTCTCGCTCAGAATTGCGTCAAGGAAGCGGGTTGGGTCGAAGTGGTGAGGATTCGGATAGTAGTCTTCGTTCAAGTTGATGGCCCATGAGTTACCCAGGACAGTGGTACCTGCTGGAATGTAGTAGCCTTCATAGCGGTCATCTTCGGTGGAGGCGTGTGGCGTGCCACCCAACACAGCGACGGGTCGCCAGCGAAGGACTTCTTTGACGAGAGCGCGGAGGTATAGTAGATCTTTCTCGTCGTCGAAGGTAGGGGAGCGAGTGGGTCCGATGACATTATCGAGTTCCGAATGTGCAGCATGTAGAGCTTCAGGATGTGTCACCAGTGCCAGAAAAGCAGTGCACAAGGTCGAAGCGGTGGTATCAGATCCTGCGCCGAAAAGTGAAGCGGGAATGTACGAGAAGTCGCGATCGGAAAGTGGGATGTGCTCTGTTTCCTTCATCTCCAGAAGGAGTTTGCACAACGAATCGGGGATGTCGTCGCCCCGGGTCTTCGCGCGTGCAATATCATTACGCACAACATCGACCAGCGCCATGTTCGCAGCAGCTTCTTGCCTTCCATGGGCTTTGATCTCAGCTTTCCAAGGTGCGAGAATATCCGGCACATGCTTCAGAATCGGGAACGATTCGACCTGGTACTTGCCGGGCACGTTGAGAGATGCCGCTGTGTGCATGAACTTGAAGCGCTGATGGATGACATCTGCATTCAGCGAATCAATTCGGTGTCCATACGACACGGAGAAAACAATGCTCGATGTGAAACGCTCCAGCAGCTTCTCCCAATTCCCCGGGTTGTCCAGAAGCTGGCAGCACAGCCGCGAAGCCTCCGCAGTCTGCACTGGCTTGTACAGTCGCAGTGCCTTGGGCGTCAATGCCTGATGCAGAAGCTTTCTCCGTATGCTCCACTCCTTGCCATACGGTTGTACCAGTATACTCGCGCCATCCCACAGTATCTCGCCCATAGCCACCATGCGTGGCCTCGACGAGTACTTTGTGCTTCGCTTCTCCATCAACTCGACCGCAATGACAGGGTCAGAGATGACGATTGTGGGTTTGCGACCGATCCATATTGTGAAGATGGGACCGTACTTCTTGGACCATTCTTGGAACTTAATCCATGGCTTAGTCTTGGGAAGTTGGTTCTTGTTGCCGATGAATGGGAGAGGTGTAGGACCCGGAGGCATGCGTAACCATAGGTATACATCGTGAAGGAGGGTGATGATTGGAATGGCGACGAAGATCGAAACCCAGACGTAGGGTGGAATCTGGAGGAGGGAGTCTAAGGCCATGGTGAGGAGACGGTTAGGGTAAACATATGCTACAAGGCTTCTGCGACCACTCCCTTAAGCTATGTAAGTCGCTGACAGTACTTCAACGGCATACGAAATCATGAGCTAAATCATGAACCGTCTCTAGCGTGACGTTCGGCAGTTGTGAAGCTCGCTGTCGTTGTTCCGTGGGATAGAGCAGAAGGATGTGGGGTACAGCTTCCCGCTTGTGTGCATCTCATTTCAAAGTCACCATGCCCTACTCATCCATCTCTTATCACTAGAGCTGATTGCAAACATACAACTGACAGAGGCGCTACTTCAGATATGTCTCATTGATGTGTCTGAGATGCTTGGAGCGAGATTACACAGTAGTGTGCATCAAGTGGACTGGCCAGGCTGTGGACTTGGCTCGGAACAATATAACCGTGGTAGCGCGCGGCGGGGTCGTGCGTGGCGAGCACCTCCACGAAAACCGAGGGAGGGGAAACTCGTTGCGCTGATGCCCGGGCCATGGACATGAGGGCTGATCAGATTTATGTAATTGGGTGTCCTGTGGTCAGACTTTTGATTGTCGTTCCGAAGCCATGAGACATTCAGCAGCTTGACGCCCACGATCCCACACTACCAACTTACAATAGTTTTAACAAAAACAAAAGACGAATCAAGCATCGAAAAAAGTGTAGAATAACGCGCAAAAGCTTGGTTTTGATATGTTGGGGCGGGATTCATCGCAGCTCGCCGTTGTGTGCCGTCCTCAACACCTCGATATCCCACGACCACAACCGCAACCAACGACTTCTGGTACACACAAAAACAAAAAGAAACGGTCTCTCAGACGGGGAATCGAACCCCGGCCTCCTGCGAGTTGTTCCTGCTAGGATTGACAAGCAGAAATACTGACCACTATACGATCTGAGACGATTCTGCGATAGACAGAAGATCTGATGGTTGATGGAGGAAATGGAAATTGGTCAATATATATTGGGAATCGCATAGTTATCAACAAAAGATAGGCACACTAATCTTGCAATGCGGGCGTCGAGGCGTTGCGAAAATTTTCGCAGTGGTGGGTCCAGTGCGCAGTGACTCGACACCACCACGATAAGTCAGCGCAGATGCTCAGTAACCTTCTAGGGATACGAAGGAGCTGGTCTTTGGTGACGCACCGTACATGCTGTCCGACATTTTACAACTCTTCTAGGAGATCTCTAATAAGATATATAAGATATTTAAATCTTAGTAGAAGACTCTGATATATCTTGTAAATAATTCCTTGTCGTCTGATATCATAATACAGCTTTGTATTGCCTCTGGCAGACATATAATGCCACATACACTGAAGTGGGAGGCGGATTCGATCTTATAAAGTGAAAATTATTCGCGTCTGAAGTGCAACAGACCTATAGGATCTCGCCGAGAGATGAGAGAGGCTACATTGCCGAGGACAGTGATAAGCAAGTGAAAGTGATCGATAAGAAGGTTTCAGCTCATCCGCTGGCAATAGCTGCGGTGGAAGACGTCAAGAAGCATAAATTGTATATGTACATGCTATCGCGAAGATCCCTTCCTTGATCCGCCGCGTACGAGCTTCAAGGCTGCAACAAAAACAGATATCCATAACAGGAGCCCCAAAGCCTGCTTCTACGACCGCTCAATATTGGCTGTAGTTCCCGCTGATGTTGATACCGAGACTACAAAGTGGTTGACCATGGACCTGACATCTAGCATTATGGTTAGGATGCCAGAAGAAAGCATTGCCCGCCACGCAAGATGCTGGATGCTGAAGTTCGACATTGGGACTGCACGTGCTGCAAAAACGTCTTCAACAATTTTGATGACGGAACACCGCGATGTGAGGCGGCAATGGCGGATTCGGCAGGTTTTTACCCATTCGCAAGTGAATATACAGCTGGCCATTCGCAGCTAGCCATCGTTCTTGTGGCGGGAGGCATTATAATCTCAATATCCACTGAGATGAACTAAAGTGAGCATGGAC
>QVXC01000147.1:0-74801 GCA_003501895.1 Phaeosphaeria sp. A1 3.1a
CCTGCCGTTTCGGCGGTCGCACTCGGTCAATCTGACAGATGCCATCAAGCAGTACATATCCTCCAAATATGACCAGCATCCAGACATGTTTACCCAGGACCTCGAGACGATCGAAGGGCTGCGCAAAAAGGCCACCCACGCCCAAGAACCGCATCCGAGCAACATCCCAAAGTTGCAGCAGTACGCCGCCCAGCTGGTATGGCTGAGCGGGAAGTTCCCTGTCGATATCGGTGTCGAGTTCCCATGGTATCCTGCGTTGGGATACAATACGAATCGACCTGTCTCGCGCAACAACCTCCGCTTCGAGCTAGGAAATATCACCTTCAACCTGGCAGCCATGTACTCGCAACTGGCCATGTCGTCGAACCGCAGCACACCAGACGGACTGAAGGTGGCAGCCAATAACTTTTGCATGGCGGCCGGCGTATTATCGCACCTGCGCAACAATGTTCTGCCTGAACTCCGAACAGAGCCCCCAGAGGACATGGATGTCATGACCTTGGAGTCTCTCGAGAAGCTTATGCTTGCCCAAGGACAAGAGTGCTTCTGGCAAAAGGCTGTCAAGGACGGCATGAAGGACGCGACTATTGCCAAACTGGCCGCGCGCGTGTCAGACCTTTACGACGAAGCCCGCGAGGCTGGCATACAATCAGACTCCATCTCCAGCGAGTGGATACACCACATGAACGCCAAGCACCACCATTTTGCTGCTGCAGCACAATACCGGGCAGCGTGTGATACTCTGGAGAAGCGCAAGTACGGAGAAGAAGTCGCCCGCCTACGCGATAGTCTCGCGTGCGTGAACGAGGCTCTCAAGGAACAACGCTACATCAACAAGCTTGTACTAGCTGATTTGAATGGCCTGAAAAATCGCGTCTCCGAGGATCTGAAGCGCGCCGAGAAGGATAACGATATGATCTACCTGCTCCCAGTGACACCCAAGGCCGAATTGAAGATACTGGACCGCGCGAATATGGTTGTTTCTAGGGTGCCCAAGGAGGTTTCCGAGTCAAACTCTATGCTTGGAGAGCGCGGCGAACTTGGTCCCGCTCTGTTCTCAAAGCTGGTTCCATACTCGGTTCACCTGGCAGCCAGCATCTACGTGGACAGGCGCGATCGACTGGTCAATAACACCATCATTGAAGAGCTTGAAGGGCTCACAACACGGATTCACGAAGTACTGCAGAGCTTGAATCTTCCCGGCTCGTTACAAGCTCTGGAAAAGCCTTTGGGTCTTCCACCAGGTCTCAGTGCGCATGCAGAAGAGATTCGCCAGCAGGATGGCATCAACCGACTGCTGCGATCTATGGAAGATACAAAGAAGCTGATGTATAGTGACCAAGCTATCTACCACGAAGGAGTCGACATCCTCAAGACCGAGGCGAGTGAGGATGACGGGGCTCGGCGAAAGTATGGCACTGAACGCTGGACGCGAGCTGCAGCTGAACAGGCTGCTCCAAAGCTCTACGCTCAGATCAACGAAATCGACGGCTACTTCAAGGCTGCCACCAATAGCGACAACATCGTCAAGACCAAGCTCAAGGAGAATGAGTACTTCATACAGCTCCTGAGTGGGCCAGATCATGATCTCGAGAACTACGTACCGAGCGGGCGGAGGCCTGCGATCACCGGCGACGTCGAGCGTGAGGCTGGCAAGTTGCGCGGCAGCTTCAACGAAGTCAGTCGCTTGGAGAGCAGGAGGCGGCGGAAGGTCGAATCTTTGAGGGCCAAAGCGAAACAAGATGACATAAGTGAGTGCCGGACTTTCGTGTGCCTGCCCCATGCTTACTTTCACTAGACCCCGAACTGCTGCGCGAAGCCGCTCGCTTAGAGCGGGAGTACCCTATGCAGACCATCGAGGCGGTGCAGTTTGAAGGCCTCTTCGATAAGCGACTGCAGATGTACGACGCCGATCAGGACATGGTCCAGGAAGAAGAGAGGGAACAGGCAGAAGCGATCAAGCGACTGCAAGATGCGAATGCTGCTTTCCTTGTTGCTCGCCGCGGCGATCAATCGACCAAGAAGCGCGAGCAGGCGTTGCAGAACTTGGAGAATGCTTACTTCAAGTACAAGGAGATCATCTCGAACCTGGATGTGGGTCGGAAGTTTTACAATGATCTTGCCAAGATTGTGAGCCGGTTTAGGGACGATGCACGCAGCTTTGCCTACAAGCGCAAGTCGGAAGCATCGCAGATCGAGGCGTAAGTTGAACATTAGTGCATGTCTCTAGGGAGACACGGACTAATGATTTGCAGCGACCTTGCAATTGGCATGAACTCATTGAGTCTCCAGCAGGCAAACTCGAGCGCGTTACAGCAGCAGAGACAGGCAGACGCGCAAAACCCTCAGTACGCTGCTGGCGCGCATGCAGAAGCACCGCTGGCTGCACCCACGCCAACTCGCGCCAGTGTGGTGCCGCCGCCCTCGGGCATGTGGACACCAGAAGTAGGCATACGGTTTGGAGGTGTGCCGACAACCACTGGCAATGCGAGACCCTCGAATGGACCGCCGCAAGATGGGCGGTGGGATCCGACCCAGGGACTGAAGTTTGGTTAAAGAGATTAGCGGACTGGATGCAGCATAGTTTTTCAATCATAGCGCGGCGTAAGAGGGTAGATTCCGGGCTCAATCATGTTCAAACTTTCTCAATGACAAATGACGAGCATACACGGCACTACAGCTCGCAGCATCAATCGCCACAGATGATGCAACAATACGCGTCGTCGAAGATATGCCTGTAACATGTGAAGCACGAGTATCAGGAAGTGTGTTGTGTATAGGTGCGAAGTCTGCCTTGCCCGAGTATGCCTCGCGACATTCGTGGCTGTGTAGTTGGCCCACATTGGAGATTGCTTGATGACTTCTCCCGCTTTGGGCGGGATGATGGGCTAAGCGCTTAAGTGGGGACTGGTGCTGTGACAGCTCGGCATCGACTGGAGGACTCGGGGAGGGACCAGTTCCTCTATCCGCCAATTGCTCGCCAGCATGTGCGACGACGCTTGCTGCTCAGGCGCGCAACCTATTATCCCTATAAGGTTGGGGCGGGGCGGAGCGAGAGTCGTTCGTTCACGACGTATCCGCCTTCGGGACAAGCTCTTTGATATTGAGTTCTCCCACACACCACGGCCACGAGCTGCACTTGGCGAGGAAACCTGTACTTTGTTGCTCCTTCGCGGAGACTCTCGTCGCCAGCTCGTCCACTGTCTCGCGTCCCCGCTGGTCGCGCATTGCCCAGGGAGATTGTAAACACCACCACCCCTACCAACAAAGAGCAACATCCGCCTTTTCTCTCGACCAGTATCGGCGCATAGCAGCTCAAGATCTGCATCCTTGCGCATCTGTTTCACGTCTTTGGAGCATTTGAAACCGAGAGTATATCACACAGAGGCTGCAACTTCTACCGAGCACAGCGTTCATTTATAGAACGGCTAGCCGTACTGGGCGGATTACCCTCAAGCAACTCAGCCCACCCACCGATTACACCCACCGCGCAACCAAAATACACAGCCTCCTTCACTCACCAGCCTCACTGCGTTCACTACCAGGAGCATTTCGCGTTGACGTAGGCTTTATTAGCCACTCATCGTGCGCTATTCAGGGCAGAGCCACTTTCAAGGCGTCCCGCGGCTGACTTAGCGCCTGCTCCTCCCTCAGAGAGCTCCTCCACCACGCACGATTTGTTCGCGTTCTACAATTAGATCACATCGTTATGGAGCAACGCGGTCGATCTCCCTCTGCGGGCCAGCACAATGGTCATATAAGGAATACGCCCTCGCCTTCGCCGCACTCCTTTAATCACGTACCCCAATACGACCCCTCCCTTCACCCCACTTCTACCTTCCCAGCAACATCGTCGGGCTTCGACAACACCCAGTTCCTGGCCACGACCCAGTCGCAACACTTCCCGCAGCAGACTGCGCTTGATCAGAGCTTCCTCCAGGGCAACCAGAGCCTGTCGCAGCACAATACGCCCAGCTTCGGGCCGCAAGGCAACAGCCTCCAGCCCGATCAGCTCGACCTGTCCAACAACAGCAACCCCGACTTCCAGAGCTTCTTTGCGGGCAACGACCTGCAGCAGAACCAGGGGCTCAATCCGGCATATCTCGGCGCAACGCTTGACCCGCAGCTGCTGGACTCCCAGCCGCAACAGAACCAGTCCATCAATCCTTCCGACTTGATGAACCAGATGGCTACCACACAAGCGCATTCTCCTACGCCACCTCATCTGCTGCCCACGATGAACAACCAGCAGACTCCAAGCCCACATGCCTCGCCGAACATCAATCAGGGCGCATTCGCCTCGCCTGGACACTCGCGACACCAATCGCTCGACCCGAGCGCCGCATATGGGCCAAGTCCGGGCAGTGAATGGGGAAACATGGCCAATTTCAGAGGTCACAGGAGAGCACCGAGCGAGACTTACTCGGATGTTTCCTCGGCGCATGCGTCGCCATATCTCACCCAGCAGGACAGTTTTGAGGAGAATCAACCCTCCCCTCTACTCAATCCTCAAGCCGACCCTCAGCTCTTCCACGATCCAGTCATGCAGTTCGGACAATTCAACCTCAACGACGGAACCTCGCACTCACACATTAGCCCCGGCCACAGCCCTCACCTGTCTCCGCGCCTGATTCCACAGCAGCAGCAGCAGCAGTCGCTTCCACAATTCCAGCCGGGCAGCTTTGGCCTCGAGTCGGGCATGAACAACCAGTACACCCAGCCAGGCATGGGTGTCTACCCCAACCAGGGCGCTGAGCCGTTCCCATCTCTGAATCAAGGTGCGCCAGAATTTGGTCAGGCTGATGCCATGTCACCACCGGAAATCAATATCGACTTCGCGCCACCCTCGCGCCAGGCTAGCTTTGAACCGCCGAAGCCTGAGCACCAAGCAGATGCACTGAGCCCGCCCGATCGATGTAAGTAAGACGATATGAGGTGTAGAGCGTCCGCTAATCATCGTGTAGCGCGTAGCCGTAACCGCGTTCGCGCGAGGTCCGATCCTTTCAGCAGTGTCAGCTCGCGTGCTTCGACACCAGGCTCAGAAGACCATCGGTCCCTCTCTCCCAGCGCCGCCAAGTCTCGCTCTCCCTCGCCTTCCAACAAGTCTTCGCGTCGTTCGTCAACAAGCAGTGTGCCGAACCGCGATTATATTCTCGACCTCGCAGATCCTTCAAGACCTGCTCCAGCTGACGGATCGAATCCTAAGCGGACACAAAAGCACCCAGCGACTTTCCAGTGCACACTGTGCCCGAAGCGTTTCACGAGGGCTTACAACCTGAGGTCACATTTGCGCACCCACACCGATGAACGCCCATTCGTGTGTAGTGTCTGTGGTAAAGCATTCGCGCGTCAGCACGATCGCAAGCGTCACGAGGGCTTACATTCAGGGGAGAAGAAGTTCGTCTGCCGTGGTAACCTGAAGGACGGCAATAACTGGGGCTGTGGCAGGCGCTTTGCTCGAGCTGATGCGCTTGGGCGGCATTTCCGTTCAGAGGCTGGACGTGTTTGCATTCGTCCTTTATTGGAAGAAGAGGCTCAAGAGAAGGGCGGATGGGATGGCCAACAGCAGCAGATGAACAACGGCAACGGCATGTACCCACAGATGTCAGCCCAAAACTTTACTCCGGGCATGATGTCACAGCCTGGATTCGAAGCATTCCCACCCGCTGGCATGTCGCAGGCACCGCAGCAATTCTTGCCTGCTGCACTTCTTGCGCAATATCCTGCTCTTGCTGGTATCCAATGGGATCAATTGCCACCGGGTAACCCCGAGGAGATGGAAGGGGATATCAGCGGTCGCAGCAGTTTTGACGCTTCCAGTGGCGGCGAGTATTTTGACGAGGAGAGCGATTATCAAGGCCAGCAGCCTGTCTACGCTGGTAATGACGGTGGTTGGGCGAGCGACTCTGGTTTCCGTTAAGGGCTTTCGACGTTTCTTTCACGCATTTACGACTTGCCTTTTCTTCACGATCGCGATGTTTCTGTCGCTTCATGTTCTCAGGATACCACTTTCACTGCTGGAAATGATTGCGAGCGAGCGTTTTGCAGGGTCATGATACCCCGGATTGGAGGCTTGACGGTATACACTGGATGGGAGTGCAGTCATGATAGCAGTCTTTCGACTGCTTGGAGTTGTTCCTTTAGACCATAGATGACGCGATACCAATGAACATAACATTGCACATATTCCGTCTTCCTGTTTAATCTAGAAGCATAAGTGATTTCTCGTCGAATCTGGTACACGCAAACCAAGCGCATAACAAGCAGCACCTCATAACCAGAAAAGAAGATCATATGTCGCGCGTCGTTCTCAGCAGGTTCACGGAGTTGGAAAATCATGTCAGTTTCAGTTACATCACCTGTGCAAAAAATTCACATCCAAAAAACATCGCGCAACATAAACCCAGCCCGAAGTACTCGATCATCCTAGTCAACGCGCACCCTCAGGGTGCAAAAAGAAAGAGCAAAAAGGAATGGGCTCAGCCGGGATTCGAACTTTGAGATTGTTAGTTCGAATTCTTCCTCCGAAATCAACAGATCAACTTACCCCGGGGCCTGTCACATTAGAAGACTCTAAGAATCCAGGATATGGAAATCCCGAAGCGACACTGCATAGGCATTAATTCACGTCCTGGGGTGTGAGGGAAGTGGGCGGAAGACGTACATCATACCACTAGACCACTAAGCCAGATTCTTCTCGCAACAGTGGTTGGTCGTTGGAGATGTTGATGGCGAATTTTGAAACAGATTACAATCTATACTACATGTCGAAATCAGAATAGATAAAACCAAGCTCAAAACATCGCTTCATAGGTTTGAATGGGTAAAAACGGGGAAAGTGGGATGTATGCGGGGCACTGGGCTCATCAGCGAACGGTGGGGCCCTGTAAGACTCACCTTGGACACGTGGATCTATTTATGGTTGGAATGCGACTTTACCGCATTCAGAAGACCTTGCGAATGCTGAACTTGAACTTCGCGACGACATAACACGGTTCCATGGCTACAATTGTTGAGGAAAGGGGTGGCTTTGGCTTTCAGTAGTTCTGAAGATCAGCCAGACTTTGGGCCACGATGTCTGCGCTCCCAGTAAGTCTGTCAAAGGGCATCTTGATTGCATCGTGCTGACCATTCTACACAAGTACCCACACCACCACCACTCAGCAGCCTACAAAGCAAGTGATGATAATACACGACCTTCTGCGGCATGTGATTCGCTCCCCTTATCGCCTCACTCAACACGTCGCAAATCGCTTATTATGCAGCGGGCGACTGGGCGGAGAGCCGATCATCACATCTAGGCAGGCACAAGTGGTTGCACAAGCATTTCAGAGGACCGATTTCGCACGGCGGAAACGGGTACGCTGCGTGGCTAAACTTGACCTTGACTGGCGCTGTGAAGACCCCTGTGGACGTGCGTTCAACAGATGTCCGGCACACCGACATTTTGTGTACACGTAAAGTCATCGGAGGCGTCATCAGCAGGCGCACAACAGACGGCCAGGTCAACGAGACAAAACAAGACGAAGAAGAGAGGTTTCCGTCAACAGCCGCTCGTAGTGTGCTGCAAGCAACTGTCAACTGCATACAGATAAGGAGTGTGTAACCAGAATTAAAAGTGCGGGGTGTGGGCCGCCAGCCATTGGCTCGGGCCTGCCACTGTACTACATGAAGCATAGTGCTGTGCCAAAGCTCCCAGCGAGCATCCGCTGTGCGTTCAACGGACAACCACGCCTGCATCTCAATCAAGAGACATGACTTGCCAATCGCGTGGCAGGCTGTTTAGTGCAAAGCATATGCTGCTGTTGACCGCTTCTTATGTCTAGATGCATCCGCGATGGAGCCAAGGATGCCGAAGGTGGTATGAGGGACGCGAGTTGGGGGAGTCGGAGGATATTCAAAGGGAGCTTCATCCCTTCCCCCTCTTGTTTTCCATAATTCCGGTTTTGTCTGCTCTCAACTGATTCCAGCCACTATTATCCCGGACTGAGACTGGAGCTTCCTCAACATTCCGAGCTGAGCTGATATCATCTGATAACAACTCCATAGACCCGGACGTATCCCCAATTGCCCGAAGCCTGCTTTCTCAGCCTTCGCTCAGCGATTACTTATTTACATACTTCATCCCGTCTTCTTCTTTATCACATCCACATACACGACCTCACACCAGCAACAACAAAATGTCCACCGCCCGCGTCTCAGCCCGCGCCCTCCGCGCACTCACATCCACCTCCAAAACCACCACTCGCTCCCTCTCCATCACCGGCCCCACGACCTTCTCCTCAGTCATCACATCCGATAAGCCCACCGGCGGATACCGACGACTGCCCACCTCAGCCACGATCCCTGTGCCCGACACAAACGACACGGGAAAGCCAGTGCGGCAATTCAACACGAGCAGGAGTCTCAAGGCCGTCAACGACAGCTCGACGATTGACTTCATGTACATCCCCGACTTTGACCCAGACATGAAAGCCGCGCCGGTCGACATCCGGGTGCCTGTTATCCCATGGGCGGAGACGAGCGCGAATGTACAGGCTGAGGCACCAGAGGCTGAGAGCGAGGTACGTAGTTCCCTTACCACCCTCCCATCTCATCTACACCTACTATAAACTCACAATATCTAATGTCTATCTAAATAGGTCATGATCCCCTCCATCTTCACCGTCGCCGCCGACGGCACACACATCCACGCGCCCTCGGCCATGTCCGACGTCTCGGATTCCGACCACACCGACTTCCAGGGCTTGGCGAGTAGCGTGGTCAGCGAGGTTAGGGCGAGGGTCAGCAGGAGTGTCGAGGGCGAGGGCATGACGAGGCAGATTTTGAGCGATATGTGGGAGGATATTACGACGCTTGGGACGAAGCCTGCGAGGGCTTGAGGGGGGGTTTGGTGGGGTGGCGAGTGTAATTTCTCAGAAGAAGGATGTAGGTGGTCTGGCTTGAAGTGCTCGAGCTTGTGAGATCGTGGAATGATATTGTAATTTGATGTTTGTTACCCCATCATGGGTCGTTCTGTTTGTTTTCTGGAGGAGCTGCTCCTAACCCTTTCTAATGAATCTCCTCCGCACCTTTTCTGAAGGGTCTGCTCCTCACGTCTGGGGATTGCTCTGCTCCTCACTTCTTTTGAAGGATCTGCTCCTCACGTCTGGGGATTGCTCTGCTCCTCATTCATGTCGGATCCTCTGGTCCTCTCGAACGTTCATGGTTTGTGTCTCCCATGTTTCATTCTTTTTATATCCTGTCTTTGCGTTTATGTTTCGCTAAGCCCGGTCACCTTGCGACACATTGATCTAGCTGGATGGCACAGATCGTAACGAGCGACAGGAAGCGACCGGAGTTGGACACAAACAGATTTCAAGTGCGTCACCACATCATCTGGTACTGTCCATCATGTGTATCAACAATCGCTACGTTCAACAAGTTGAGGTCGTGATGTCATGTTTCAAACACCACGCCATGTCGGACTTCGAAACGGTTGACTTGAGACATCCGCTACCTGCAGCAAACACATCACGAACAGGTACAGGACCCGGCAACCAGGTAATGTATCCGTTCCGTTGCGCTTCATAATCTGATGAAGCTCAGACATCTGGTTCGCAGACGTTTCCTCGTGATGACCGGGACATATCCGAGCCGTGCCCGCCAGTTGATCCTATTCGCTCGCCGTCCGCAGCGAAACCAATCCTTTCATCCTTATATCCCACAACCTCTCGCAATCGCATTCACGATGCACTCAATGACTCTTAATCACATATTGACGAGTGATAACTCATTTCTCGAGACGACGAGTTCTACACGCTCTTCGCGGAGTTGCTTGCCAGCTACCGGATCGGTTACCGTCAAGTATCATCATCAGAACAGCATGATGCCCAAACAATGTAGCATCAACAGGGTAAAATGAACAGGGTGTGCGAAACGAAAAGTCCTCCATGTAGCAAAGTCGAATAAAACATTGTGCCGGGTCAGATCGGATCCAAGCTGAAGCCTGACGATCAGGTATCATGGGATACTTAACCAGGGACATGGTCCGCCTGATCCGGAACAGAAAAGTCCTCTCTGGTCTATATGCGGTTATCTCTAGTCTCACAAGTGCAGATAAATGGATATGTCGTACCGTGGACGACCCAGCAAAGGTTGTGAAGCATGCCGAACTCGGAAGATAAAGGTAGGTAGGAAAGGCGAGAACGTGACAGAAGGGCCGTGCTCACAATTCATTACCAGTGTGACGAAGCGAAACCAAGCTGTAGTCGCTGCACCAAGGTTGGCTACGAATGTCGGTATCGCGATCAAGGAGATGTGCTCTTTCGCGACCAGACTGCTGTTGCGGCACAACGAGCCGAAGGCTCGTGGAGAAAGAGAGCGAAATCACACCAGCGCGCGCTGAGCGAAAGCAGCCTCAATCCAAGCATCGCAACAAGCACCCAGGCGACTTCTCGAATCGAGTACGCACGACCTGCGACTGTTGGTTCGATGACACCTGAACGCCACCTCTCTCCATTTTTGCCGATTCGAAGCGAGAGGGGCTCCCCCATCTCACCAATGTTGCCACAAGACCTGCTGCAATTATCGTATGAGCGTTTCATCTACGATTTTGTGGCATCCGAGGATCCCAACAGGCCCCCCGACGAGCCCTCGGATGCTCTCTTCAGTTTCGTGCCTCTACTCTACCAGCACGCTGAGCCTGACTCGTGTCTGACGAGCACAGTCAACGCTGTTGCATACATGAACTTTGCCAACAGAATGAACTGCCCTCAAGCAGCTACATTGGCAGAGGAGAACTTTGGCACTGCGCTGAGAAAGCTCTCTGGAGTCCTTGCAGACCCCGAAAAAGCCGCCTCAAATGATGCTCTTTGCTCTGTTCATCTAATGTGTATATTCGAAGTATGCGATAACAGTTCATGACTTCTCGACCCAAGCTAACTTCATCCGGAGACCATTACAAACACGCAACAATCAGTTACGTTCGCAACACACCACCATGGCGCGAATGCGCTGCTGCATCTGCGGACAATCGAGCAATACTATGAAAACCACGTGTCGGCCAGGTTGTTCGAAGTTACTTACGCACATATGGTAAGTCGAGACGCCAGCAAATCAGACTTCAGCAGATCTTTAACACCTTATCTTTAGCTTCTCGCGAGCTTACAGACCTCCACGTACCCTGCGATGCCAATCAAAGACGTCTCGAATATGCGGACCAGAATGTCAAGTCTGTACAATGAGTCTGAGACTTCCGTTATTCAACTTATCTGTGCAGAAGCACAGTTGCATGCCCAGTGGCGAGAGGTCAAACAAAGCGAAATGTTGCCAGCAGCGCGTACTGATCTACTTCAACTTTTACAAAGTGCACTTGATCTTGACGCCAGATACCAAACGTGGGAACACACGTATTCTTCCGTATGGAACTTCGAGACTGAGCCAAATACCCCCGAAGCTCGATCGAGATACAGCTATAAGTGGCAAGAGCTTGTGCTGGCAAGCCGCGGTGCGCCATCAGAGATCCACACGTACTCGAATTTGAAGAGATGCTCCCTGTGGGCATACTACCGGACAAGCCGCATGTTTCTCCTACGAGATATGCTGGAGATGCTCAACTGGATGTTCCGGCTACCAGACCAAGGCCACGAATCTGTTAATGACTTCCAATTGCGCAGTCATTATTTATCCGCTATATCGCAACTGGTTCCGATTGTCGAAAAGACCTGCGCTATCGTCTTGGGTAGCTTCACGGTGCCGATGTTCAAGAAGTCTTCCGAGGACGTTATGGGTAAGTAAAGCCTCGATACTACGTGAGAGGCGTGATTTATGCGGCAGGGCATGATTTAGCACCTGCCTTAAGTCGCATACCTCTAAGAGAACTTTAGCTAACTATGCTTAGTATGTAATATCCCCGGCGACATGAGGTATACGACTCCATATTAGGGCAAATACTAACCGCATACTCCAAACACAGGGCATGAGAGGCCATATCGTCCTATGGGCGCTCGGCACAATAGACTCAATCTTGAGCTCAGGCCTCGTGCCAGATTCCTCCCCTCCGCCATCTCCTCCACCCGCACGTGAAGCACATCCATCCGACAGCATGCCCAGGCATCCATACGACAGCCCTATTGGCCTTCGCCCCGAGAGCAATTTGCCAGAGGCCTCTTCGCTACATATTGCGGACAAGCGAGAATGGGTCAACAGCATGTTGTATTATATCGGGACTGAGCTTGGTATAAAGAAGGCACTGTCTGTGCCGACCATGGAGGGGTATATTTCGATTGTGAAACCTCGCGTGGATGAGATTATCGGACTGCGGGCGTAAAGGGCTTTCGGAGGAAAAAGAAGTTAATTGCGTGTGGAGGTATCGCACCTTGGGTCTTTCACCTCGACGGATAAACCAGATGAGCATGGAACCACACTCGCGAAACATGTTGGTCATAACCATTCGGGAGCAGATGTAAGTACCTCCATACTACATAGCTTTGAGCACTCGAAATTGACAGATAGATTGCAAAGTGCCACGCAGCTACATTGCGCTGTTTTATGTGAGCGGTTTCCTGACGCAACGAGGCCCGATCAACGAGAAACTTGCCACCCGCATCACGGCTTATGATGGTAAGAGACGCTATCGTGTGGAGCTCAGTGGGAAGCCTCCGGGTATATTGCTGTACTGTGTATGTATAGTGGGCTGGGATACCGATAGAGATAGATAGATCGAGCCTGAAGGATAGGATTGTCGGAGATGAGCGTGTATAAATATAACGGACAAGCAGCACTCACACATGATGTAAATAACGTATTCCAATTCCTGACTAGTTACCGAGCTTGGATGTGTTTTGAATCATATGACGCGAGCTCAATGTAGGGGTAAGTAATTGTTGGAGATCACGACGAGCAGGTGTCTAAATTGGACGGGATGCAAGGCACTGGTGTAAAACCCTTGATCAACATTTCTTGCTATGTGAACTCATGATTACTTGTTGAATGTCCTTCGCAGTCACCATTCGGCTTCTCTGATGCCAAAGCCCGGCTTGCGCACCTCGACCATTCCAGCCATCATAACCATGCAGTCTGTTCTGTGATGTACCACGCGCCACAGACACCTCTCCTGCCAATCTTAACACTGAAAAATCCCAAAGGCTTGGTGCCATCGAACATTTCAGCCCGATGGTCAGGTACCATTTCGAAATCGTGTTTCCCAAACACCTTGACCAACTTCGCCCGCGTGCCTGATTCTGGATCCATGAACTCGGGATGGATGTGCACCCACTTCAACGCAGGTAAGAAGCCTTTACCGCCACGGGCCCATACTCCACCTCGGATCCATGACATGGCGAGGTCGTCCACGAGAATGGACTCGATTGTGCTGCAGCAGGCCCTATCGAGGGCCGCTTCAGTTTTGCCACGATTCGTAGTCAGGCCGAAATTGAAGACGCAGTTGCGGAAGAGGAGAGCCTTGGTCTCGACCTTAATCTGGCGGCAGGTGAGGTGGAAAGCTACCGGCCCAGTGTATTTGCCGCTGTTGTGGACATTATCCTGCTTGGAATTGGGTACGACGAGGACGACCGCATTGGAGAAGGCGAAGTCGTAGATGTGGTTACGGATCTCGGCTGGAAGGCGGAGTAGAGGAGAGTTTGTCTGGTTGAGCTGGGTTCTAAAGTACTGTCAGCATGATTCCTGAAAGCAATGAAATTGATATGCACTCACAGAGCCTCATAATTTGAGCCTTCTGGCTTCGAGAGTTGGTGTGCCATCTCTACAAGTTCTAGGGGTAGGAGTAGTTGTGTTGAGTTGCTGGGAGGCGTAGGAAGAAGAAGAGAGGTCAAGCATAACTTCTTTTTGTCCACCGCGGGCACAGAGGTCTGGGGGTCGTGCACACTGTCACTTTCCACAGTGAAGAGCCACCATCTCCTAAGGTGATAGATGATCAGAAGTAGGGAGAACGTTCAGTGAAAGCCGGAGTGGGAATCACCGCGTAGTCACCAAGACTGAGCAGCATAGCACAAAATAACTTTCAAGCATTGTAGCGTCATAAACAGCACATCGACGCAATAAACAGGAAAATCTCAAATTACTCCATGCTAGACTGATACTTGTCCATCTTATCGATTCTGATCGTCACAAAGTAGCCGAGTAAGACTATCTTTGGCTGAACATCGTGTCGGCGATCGACACAAGTCAAGATCTGACTAATATGCTGTAGCACTCGGGGAACATATCAATCACTCTAATCTCTCTCCCGGTCCAACAAATTTCCCTTACGCTAGTCGGTTATTCCTCCGAGGTTGTGAGACCTCGAGTTGGGGATAGATCACGTTACTTTCACTCGAGTCTGTGCGCTCTATCCCAGCGCTACTCTCCCACGTTTTAGCCTCTTACGATACGACTCCCGGCCAGACCAATACTTCTATCACTCACAAAGCTCCTCGAAATGGAGATGAAACAACTCGCATTGTTGGCAGCAGCCGATCGCGAGCAGATGTAAGTGATCACTCACGTCGTCCAGCATGCAGGTGACCACCAATAAGGGACTGAAACAATCGCAGCACGCAGGCCAATCAGTCACGATCCCATCTTCTCCATCTCCCCGCAGAGATCAGGAATAAGATCTATCGCTACCTCTTCTCAGCCACCCGAGTCGAGGCCAGGATTACACGGGGCGCTCCTTGTGCCTCTGACGCGTACACGAAGCTCCGTGGCAGCGTCGCGCTGATGCACACATGTCGCCAAGTCCGCACTGAAGCTCGCGGCTTGTTCATTTCTGCTACATCTCTCGACTACCATTGGAGGGATGCCAAAGATCTGTTGCAGTATGTCCATCTCATGAACAAAGCCGATTCGGAAGACCCCGATGCTGTTACCGCCATCTTGGTCGATATTGGCGAGACTCAGTACTGGTTGAAGAGTGATTCTGATGAAAGGATCTCGGCTCTACTGCAGATGGGGGGATTGTGAAGCATGAAGGAGGTCACTATGGTTATGGGTATGCACAAGAGCGATAGATGGTTCAAGTCATAAAGACCGCGAGGGGTTGGTGAGAGATCATTGCATTGGTGGGACGATTTACACGTGACAAACGGCCACTGCCTGAATATAGGAGCATTTGCAAACGGCAATAGCAACAAAATATTACTTCATTCACTTTACAACTAATTTCCTCAGTCACTCACTTGTGTCGTTGCAGTTACAGTGACTTCTCGACACGTTTTCTCCACCATCAATCCTCGCCCCACATCACTCTCGATCGAAAAAACATGGAGCCGGCATCGACTGAAGCGCCGGAGGAGCCTGATATTGCGCCTATGTAAGTGTTTGGTCAATTACGGCCGCTCAGAGTTCACTAACAATCTGCAGCACGCTGGCAAACCAGTTGCAGTCCTCCCTCCTCCGTCTTCCAGCAGAGATCAGGAACAACATCTATCATCACGTTTTCTCCGAAGATGCAGTCAAGATCTACCCTCGCTGGTATTCTTCTTATGAGTGTACTGCACCAACAGGAAGCATCGCGCTGCTGAGAACATGTCGCCAGATCCTTAAGGAGGCTCACGGCTTATTCATGTCAACGACAACTTTCGGCGTCCAGATCTGCGGCATCGAAAACTTCGTTCTGAGAATGGGTGCTACCAAGGCAGCCTTCGTCACTTCCATTATATGCCATCAGGATGAGGTACAGGAGTTCCGTGGCAAGCTAAAGCATCGTTACAAAAATAGTTGTAAAGCCAAACTGCCGAGTCTGGTCCGTCTGCACATCAGCGTCACTAATCATCATCGTTTCGAAGGGAAGAGGACCGGCACGTGGAGCATGCTATCTTTTGTGACAGGTCACCGCTCGCTTGCACATAAAGCGGATGTGACCTTTAGTCATTGAGATGAAGAACGGAGCTGTGATCATGGACAAGTCGTGAGAGATGGGATTTTTCATGTAACGCAAGTCTCAGTACACTTGCTACAAGACTCGACGCCAGCGCAATGGACCTAAAACACCCAGACGTATGATCAATATCATAATCCAATTCGTGACTACCTAGCATAAATCATAAATCAATCGGGTATCCTAACGCACCGAAGTCGCTTCCCAAACGCCATGCGAAACCCAATATACACATTTAACCCATATTACCTCCTTCCGTAGTACAGTTCCTTAGGTAGAGCTCGCGCCGTATGTGGATCTCTAAATCCAGTCGTGATACTCATGAGTCTATCTGCCAGCGTCGGCCGCTCCGTCTCCGCCATGCCAACCTCAGACTTCACACCAAGGTCCCGCAACTCCAAATTACTACCCTTATGCTTGTTGCTCTCATCGATAGTCATGTTCTGCGTCGATGTCACCATGATGCTCCCCCAAGGATGACTCGCGGGCTCCACGGGTGTTGGGGAGGTGTGTACGAGACCCTTTTCGGACGACGAGTCTGGTTGCCAAACAGCATCGCTGGTTGTCAAGATCGATTTCGATCGCGCGCGGAAGGGCCATATGCCTATGCTTCTGCTTCGGGTGGATGTTGACACTTTCGGTTGTGACGCCACGCGAGCTAGGCCGCTGAAATCTTTGTGGTTCTTCTGCGCAAGGATGGCGTGGTCGGGACAACCGGGATTGGAGCGCAGATAAGTCTGGAAGAATGAGAGGGGGATAGTTTTGAGTGTGAGGCTCTGTAGAGATTGGATGTAAATCTCCTTGATGCCACAGAACGCGAACACTGTGGCGGTGCTTGCTTCGATCTGACCGGTCACGCTATGTGCCATGTCGAGTTGACGTGCGGAAAAGATTGCGCGATGGAGTGCGGTCTCGGGGCAGTCACGGAGGAGTGCGTAAATCCTATTGTGGAATTTCTCCAAGAAAACATCATCGTTGGTACTCGTCTTGAAGCGTTGCGCAATTTGTGCAAGGCAATCATCCAGTGAAAGCCCGTTGAATGATGCCAATATTCTTTCCTGGTGAAGGGTGAGCTCTTCATCGCTGAATTTCACCATCGGTAGACGGTCTGGAGTGGCTCTGGGAACAACGACATCTAGGCCTCGCATCGCTGGTGACGGCTGTATCAAGAAAGCTGCTAGATATGCTCCAGAAGCCGGTATGGCGGGCTCTCGCTTGCTAAATGAATCCAAACGCTCGACCAGGTTCTCGAGATCGTCGCGTGAAACCTGTAAGCTGCGAGCAAGTTGGTCGCCAATCTGCTCCATGCTGGCAAATCGGTACCCCAGGTTCTGAAGTCGGTTGGCTTCGGTTGTGTCGACTCGTCTAGTGAGAACAAGTAGTTGTCCCTTGCCGAACAAAATGGGATTTGCGATACCTGCTTCGACGTCCTGTGTGGTTGTTGCGACATCTTCGGCGAGAATTGCTTTCTGACCCGGACTTGTGTAATAAATCATGCGGTTTAACAATGTTCCTGTAGTGAGAACATCGTCAAATAGGGTTCCCAGGTTCTGCAGACTTGTGTCCAAAGACCTGGCGATCTCTTGAGCTGTGACGCAAAACAACTCGCGGAAGGTGGCAGAATAGCTCGCATCACCTTCGCTGTCGATGGATGTGCGACTTTCTTCATCGCTGATGGGAGAGCCAGCGGATTGTATATATCCAGTTGATTGCAAGTGTTCGCGCATCGAGGGGATCAATTCGGTCACTCCAGCCCAGTTACGCGATACTCGGAAGATCCATTGGAAGACGGGGTGTGAAGTATTGAATTCGTCGTCAAATGTCTATCTTTTGTTAGCATTGGGTGACTAGCTTGTAGCATCATCTGGACTCACTCTCTGTTGGAATTGCTTTGTCATAGTTTGGCACGGCATCAAACCGCCTTGGCTGACTAGCAATCTGCCCTCCTCGTCGAATGTAGCGACTGCAAGAACCACCTGCTGCGCGCGATCCTTGAGCATCTTCTGCTGCCGCTGTTTGAGAAACCCGAGTAGGAAGCATACAGCACATGCTGAAAGACACTGCAAGTAATGTTAATAAGAGTTGGTCGAGGTCAAGGTGACAAACTCACCAGACAAAGAGCGATGATAAGGTTAATGTTTCTCTGCTGGCCAGGGCCCTGATGGTAGCCCTTCAACTCATACCAGGTACCTGCCGCAGCAGTCCAGTGCATGCCTGAAACAGCCAATGCAAGGAAGCAAGCTACCACACATCTCCTCCAGATGAAGTTCACCCAGTGACCACTCCAGTGGAAGAAGAGGCCAAAGGATATGAGACACGCTCCCACGGCAATGCTCGCAGCGCCTACGACGTGAGGCCAGCTGAGGACTAGGTTGTAGTTCGTGGTGCCGTTGTTCCCCAAATAATGCATCTCAGTGACAGCAGCTCCAGCACAGACGCCGCATACGAGCAGCGAAGAATATCGAACGAGCGGACGTTTGCTCGACTTGTAAAACTTGTCTGCGATGAGAAGTCCGAGGAAGATGACGACGACGGGAAGTATAGCTGAGACGGCTGTGTAGGTTGAACTGTAATAGAGCTGGATTTCGTCCTCGCCATCACCAAGAATGATCGCTCTGTTGCCGACAAAGTGCATGCACCAAATAGCCACCAGTCCAAAAGAGACTGCACAACCGCCAACTTGAATCCTGCTTTCCATTAGCGACCGAATGAAGGATGAGAACATCAGTCGTTACCATGATCGCCAGCCAGACCCTGAGACTCTTCGGTGGAGAAGCTCAACGGTAGTGAACGCGCCGATGAGGCTCACGAGATATGAACAGAAGATGATATATGGAACGAACGATATCACGGGCCTGCTCCCGATAGGATACTTCTCCTTCAAATCCGAACTCATGGCGCCAATGGAGAGGTTCTTGCAACCTGCAGTGAGGTTGCAACGCTAGCAGATTGCAGAGCGAGTGCTGGACAGGCAAAACTTGCAGGTATTAGCAAGACGGCAATCAATCCGCGAACGCGGAGCGAAAGGGAACTGACACTCAACTGGGTGGAAACCGCGCTTTGGGGCTCAGCTTGACCAATTGGTTACACGCCGTGCCCAGCAGGACACAGGTGGATGAAATCCGAATGATTGGTAGGCGCAGCGAGGTCCCGGCTAAGTGGCACGCATGTCGTGCCGTGTGGGACGAGCAGAAGAAACGTAGAGTTCGGTCGAGCCTCTGGCCACGTAGGACAAGTGAAAGGCGGCGTTGCAAACCCAAAGGTGAATTAACAAAAGCCTCTCAATCACGTGCGGTGCGGGTGAGTGTAGGTAAATGAGTGTCGAGCAAACGGAGCACGAGACTCGACATTCACGGGCGAGCCCTCGAGGATGGTAATGCAAGGGACTCTTGTACCTGCAATCAACCATTTCTGGGGACCCACCCAGATGTCCACTGAAGGCAGACTATCCCCTTGCAAGCCAACCCAACGCTGATTTGACAGCCTGCAGGCTGACCTCTCCGTCGTTTGGTGGGGACCACAAGCGCAAGCCACTGTTACCGCTAGATGCATGTTTAACCTAGAACGCTTTTATCCCCGAGTGACGACCAGAACAAGTTGAACAGATAGAGTTCGTGAACACGATGGTGGACCAATCTTTGACAGGGCCAGGGCCCTTGTTACCCCGGTGCAATGACTCTGTGGATGACTGACACGCAGATTTTCTTAGCAGCTCCGGAAGGCTGTGGCGTTCACATGATAGTGCATCGGGAAGTCGAAAGCGAATGTCACTCGCACTGCCGCCGTTGCGCGACCTGTCAGGCCGCCCAGTCAGTAGTATGACATTGAGCAGCTACTGTGTTTGCGTGATATTCAACGTGCACACGGTCCGGCTAAGGATGTCGTACAGTGCACATCGCACGTGGAAATTGAGCCATTCAACAAAGCGGTCATCGACGTCCGCCGAGGTACCTGTTTCTTCTCCGCAAGATGTTGTTGGTTGATCTCGACGACGTCCGAGGTGCGCCACGCCTTTGCGCCCCACGTCTCCTAGCGGATAGAAGGATAACAGGCTTGACAAACGCCTGGCGGCTGGCCGCATTGCGCACCAAGCTGTCCCAAGTCCTTGGAACGCCGATCGTGAACGATCTCGAGCGCTCAAAGAGACGTACCTTGACTTCGGTGACTTGCCGTGCATGATATGCCACGCCGCATGCGTCGCCTGCGTCGCCGAATGTTTGCCTTCTTTTGCGTTCTGCGGCTGCTCCTCGAGGGACGCGAGAACGTGTCGTCACACATGCATACCAAGCGTCCACCGTCGCACCAGCAAGTTGTCGTAGCCAATCGACATTATCGCGCTGTGACAGATTCGTGCCGCAGATTCCGATGAACTTCTTTTGTGCATGTCGGCTATCGGCTTCAAGGTCAGAAAGAGAGAGATAGTAATCTCCATGTCGACAGGTGTTGCCTGCACGTTCATTAATCCCATCGCAAGCGTGAGGTTCACGTCGAGTAGACTACGGAGGCGCCGGCCGGTTGATGTGGAGTGAAGATCTGGACGAAGTCAGGGGTCGTCGCTGGCCCCTGCTTGCATAGACGAGAATGATCAACAATCCTTCCCGCTTGGCTGCATGCACATCACGATCGTTGTTCCCGCGTCCAGAAAGCGACACACATCATACTGCTCAAGTGATGTGATGGTCGCCGCATAACACGAAGGTGCGATCTGGAGAGCTTCGCAGTAAGTTCGATCGGTGTTTGCACGCCGAAACAGATCTTCATCGTGCATGGTTTGCGCCGCATGAAAGAAAGTTTATCGCTACATTAGCCGTCATCACTGGTACTCTTGTGTGCCGCTACCCTTTGTACCAGGAACGGCTGGACCACTAGCGTTTGCACCATCTTTAGATGTCAGATCTGGAACTGGCGAAGCAGTGTTCGACTTCGAACTTTGGCAGATTGCGAGTCATGGATGAAACGTGCTTAGCTGCCGCTGTTATTCGATGGTCTGCGGAGGTGAAGCCCGTCCATAGCTCGCCGAGGAATTCTAGCAGCTGAACGAAGCCCACAAATCGATCGTAGGAACATGAATCCTGTTTCGCTGTGATATAGCCACGCCTGTGCACGTACGCGGGCCAGACCATAACATGGCTAAACTTCAGGGGACATATCAGTATTCATATGCATGGCCTCGGCACGTGGTAGTGGGGTGTACTCGATTTTGGGAGCGCACAGTATTTGATATTGTGTCTGCAGAGTTTGCATATAAGGCACAACCTTCAGACTCGAAACGTCGATTCTGGCTTGGCAGTCTCGAGGAGTCTTTGTATTGAAGTGCTGGACAGTAAGAATAATCGCCGACGTGTCAAATGTCCCACAGACCTGGACTACGCCGCCGTAATACGTACGCTACCCAGCTGTGGCATGGCTAGCGACCTGCTCCAGGTTATTCCAGTCCAGTCTTCGAACAAGATATTGTATACACGTGCCGATGATTGCCTTGTTGTCGCTCACATAGTTGTGCCCTAGTCTAGGTGACTCGCAGTCAGGAAAGGCTTCCTCTCGCTGCTGCCGATCCTGTTTGAACCATTGCAAATAGAATGACGTATGCAATGATCATCTTGGGAGCTCCCCGCGTGTTGTCAATCGGTACCGATACCTATGCCACAGCACTCTCTGGCTACAGACGATGGGCGTGTCTCAAATAAGATTGGGCGGGTTCTTGTTGTCAAACCCACTGCGTCATGCTGTACAGAAGCTCCGCGCGTAAAGTCATCGAAGATCTCATCTTGCTTGCCGCTGGACTTCCTAGTGAGGTCGCTCTCGTCCCCGAACCAAGGAACGGTATTGTCATTAGCTTGCTGTATGTTTGAGTGCTCGAGGATCTCATCCGAGTCGAAGCGTTCTGCAGCATCTGCATCGATGTCCAAGAGAGGTTGCAGGGGCGGGGCTGGCCTTGCCATGAGGCTTGTCTGAAGATGAAGCCATGATCTTTCGATGATGAGACCTGTCAGCCCCTCCGACTCAGAGTCTTCCTGTGAGCACTGCCATGGCAGGTCCTCGCAAATTGCTTCTTGAAATTCTGGTCTCAGCCTCTTAAACTTGTCTCTGAGCGAGGTCGACGCAGCTCTTGCCGCGACTGCATTGCCTAGAGAACGGCCAATCGTGGGTGTAAGGCGAGCGCGCTGTGCTAGTGCCTAAAACTTGTCAGCTCAGTATGACTGGCAGGGACATGATTCACCTACAGCCAAATACCCAGGTTTCCACAGCACTGGGGCAATATCAGAAAGACCTTCGGAGATTGTGTTCGCTTTGATCTTGACGCGACTTAACGATTTGCTGGTACCGGTTATGGCTAATCGAATGGCTCGTTCGACCAGTATCACAATGTTCGCTAGCTCCTCTTTGGACGGAGGTGTTGACCTGGTGGGTGACATGATAGAGCGAGCAGCTGAACCTCTCCGTTGTCGCAGCTTCCTGACAGGAGGGTGCGTCAGTGATGATAGGTCTTGCACATGATTTCGTTCCTCTTGCAATGAATCGCGCTTGCGCTTGTTCCTTCGCGGACTGACAGAGGGCTGATCAATAGCGGCCTCTGTCTCGACATCGTGGTTTGCCAGAGACGATTCATGCAAGAGTACGTTGTCCTCGATTTCTCCGATTGTCCCATAATCATCCGGCTGGTCGTGTGCGCGCCCCTCGCCTTGAGATGTATTCGATCGCTTCAATTGGGGGCGCTGTCGGGTATCCAGTATATCCATCGAGAATCTCACAACATGCAGCTGAATCCTGGGGAAGTCTTCCGGGGGCTGCAGATCAGTATATGGAACATTTTCCAATAGTCGGTGGCACTTCTGTTTGGTGGGAGACTTGTCATCGGTTGCATCAGTGATGTCAATACATGCAACGCCGTGGTCCGGTGAAATGTCCTCGGGGATAGTAAGTCTCAGCTCTAATTGAGACCATGCCTAATACAACGATGAGTTGTTCATTTTCGGTGACATGAGTTGAGAAGTTCACTCACTGGCGCCTGAAGAATACTTTGTATAAGGTCCTGAAATTCGAGATAAGGGAAAGGCTCGCCTCTCAAAGTTAGTTGGATTTCGATGCGCGTGCTGTCGCGGCGGCCAACCCAAATCTGACCAGATGAAAGAAATGTTAGTAAGTAGCGCGATGATAGCTGTTCAAGATTAATGGTGCGCTGCGGTGATGAGATTGTGATCAATGTTGTGAGCCAAAGCTCGATATTCTGCTGTGACGATGCGAGCACTGCTCGGCCCATCTCGAGGTGCCTGCTCATTGGGAGGCACTTTCGAAGTGGTCGCCTTTGACACCATACTAGGTGCAACTGATCGTGTTTGTGGAGGAAGAGATGCGCAGAGGTGAAAGATGTCAATGGTTAGCTCGCCAAGAAGTCTCGCTTCGTTAGCGTGATCGAAGACGTCCCTGCCAATAGCTGAGGCTGCATGTTGCTTTTCAACATCACGAGCGACTATCGATCTTGCTCGACATCATGCGCCCGACAATAAAATCAATGCTGAAGCGTTCGCCAGTAAGCTCGCAGATCCGGTGTCTGCGGTCACGGGTACTGGCGTCGTCTTGTAGTACAAGCCGGGCTTTTCACTGCAGCGCATCTCGACGCACGGACGGAGTTTTCAAAGAGCTTACGTCTATGCGAGTGCGCACACCTTGGGTCGAAGCTCTCCGAAACCAGCAAGCAGAGGGAAAGCAAGCTGTGGAGCCGTCCGGCAAACCAAAGGTTCCCAAGGATCGCAATATGCAAGCGAAACGCATGGATGAGAGCTATCATTCTGTGGTGCTGCCTCTAGCTCGGGACCCGTGGCTCTTAGACACATATCTTAACTCTTCTGGACACATACGTCTTGGCACTATCTTCATGGACCTTGACGCGCTGTCAGGGATCATCGCGTGTAAGCCTTCTCCGCTATGCGAGACGAGCGAAGGTCTAAGTGTTGAGCAGATAAGCACACCGGCGACGACGTGACTACCGTGACCGCAAGCTGTGATCGCATCACTATCAACTCACCATTGACTGAGATTTGTGATCTTCAACTTTCTGGACGAGTTACATATGCGACTGGTAGGAGCAGTCTGGAGATCACAATGCAGGTTGCAAAAGCACCGTATGAAGGACAGCAGGTTAAAGATGAGGATGTTTTGATAAACTGCACATTCACGATGGTTTCGCTGGATCCTGGCACCAAAAAGTAAATTTCTATTACTAGATATGTATTGCTCGCTAATAACTTCGCAGACCTGTAAATGTCAACCCATTGATCGTCGAGACAAAAGAGGAGAAACGTTTGTACGCTTTGGGCGAACGCAATTCGAAAATTCGCAAAGAACGGCGTGATACTTCGCTGCTCAAGCATACCCCGAACGACCTTGAAAGCGATCTCATACATGCATTCTGGAAAAAGCAGATCCAATATCACGGTACGGCAGTTGCTCGAAATCAGCTTTTCTTGCCTAATTAACACGATCAGACCCGTACGATGAGCTTCGTAAGCCCGAAGATGTGGTTTTTATGGATGCCACGCGCCTTCAGACCGCCACTATCATGCAGCCTCAGTACCGCAATAGGCACCACTTCATGATCTTTGGAGGCTTCTTGTTGAAGCAGACTTTCGAGCTGGCCTTCACGACTGCAGCTGCCTTCGCACACGCCCGCCCCACGTTCGTCTCGCTCGACCCTTCGACTTTCCAGAATCCCGTGCCTGTCGGCAGCATTTTGTACCTCACAGCGACAGTTGTGTATACAGATCCGCCGCTCATCAACGCACCTGGGGAGACCGCTTCTGAAAACAGCGAATATACAAGAGTCCAGATCCGGGTAGACTCCAAGGTGCGGGACGTGGAGCATGGGTTTTCGAAGCCTACTGGCCAGTTCAATTACACATTCACGGTTCCGAAAAAGATCCGTGTAATGCCGCGCACATATCAGGAGTTCATGTATTACATCGACGCACGGAGGCGTGCAGAACAGGTTAAGCGGACTCTGGATGATGGTTCCAGCCTGGATGCAAGGAAGGCAGAGGAGAGCCTCACAGAATAGACAACTTTGGCTATCTACTTCGTGACTCCATCTCCATACAGTTTCCGCTTCAAATTGGATGTGCTAAGATTACATCGACTCGAACTCAGAGTCAGAATAATTGATTCCAAAAACGCCTGTAACTATCTACCGATCCAGCCTGAAAGCCGGCAGGTCAGCGCCAAGCATTTGCCATAGGAAAGTAGCTCTATAAAGAAAAATGGTATAGCGCTCATATGCAGTCCGAAAATGACAAAACAGAAGAAACATTCGTCAATGCAGTCACACGAAGTTGATGCAGGTGAATTCGTGGGGAAAGGCGGTGAGCGACATCCGGCCCGTAGCGTGAGTGGTAGGTGAAGCGAAGACGGAGGTGGGTGGCGTGCCGATTGGCTGCCAGTATCGCAGGAGTGTGAACTGGACTGCATGTTTAGTCAGCGTCGTGCATCTTCAACAGCTATCAGCTGCACGTGGACTCGAGAGTGAGGCGTACCTGCACGCTCGTCACAGCTCATCGAGCTCAAATTCCAGAGTCACGTCCTCGGAGCACTCCGAGCAGTAGTAATTGGAGAAGCCACTGCATGCGGCTTTGATGTTCTTGCAGAGGTCTATGGACCATGCGTCGTAGGAGTAGCCGGAGAGGAGTCGGTGCTCGCAGACTTCGAGACTATCGGCCCTGGTGGTGTGTTAGCGGATTTTGTCAAGTATTGGAGGTTGGAGATTAGGGTTCGGAGCTCACCAGATGTAGTAGCCGTGGCTGCAATAGTACCAAGAATAGGTGTAGGAGCACATATCGGCAGATTGAAAATCGTAAAATCGTTGGGGTTGGTAGGTTTCGTTGAGGTTGTTTATTCCGAATTGTACGTATGAGGACTATGACTTATACTGGAGATGTTTTAGCTGAGGGCCCGATGATGCTCTAGAACAAGACTACTATCAAGATACAAACCGCCAAATCAAGCAGTAATACAGTGAACACTGGCTGGGTGTCTTCGCGACGTGCGTAAGTTCGCACCCAAGCTCAAGTGCTCACGTTCAAGTAACATGGGTTAAAACTTACCTGAAGAAGGACAAGTCGCAAATGAGAAACTCTCAATCCCCTCCAGGTCGAAGATGATATGAACAACAATCGCCGAAGTGTGTGTGACCGTGACTATATGCCGTCCTCTACTTCTTCTTATATTCACGATACAATGTACACCACTACACCTCACGCACTTGTGACTGGTCGGTCTGGACGAATCGATCAAACAAAGAGAGATACGAGATAAATACAATCCTTTGCTGACAGTCAACGAAGCGGGCGGCGAGGTTTTTATGTGCGGCTTTGTCTGACTCTATCCTTTAGAGCTCGGGCCTTTGACTGTGCAGATGCGCCGCGGCGCCCCATATCTCCCCCAGATTAGTTGCACTTGTTGATGAGTCTGCTTTACAAACCGTGGTCCATGCAGACCAATCGTAGCTTGTGTAGTCGCTAGTACGGCAGCAGCCGACTCAGCCAGGTGCCACCTGCATGAGTCTCATTCGCCGGGCTTGAGGCTGTTGGACGTGGCCTCGCTCGAGGCATGTTGGCAGAAATAATGCACTCCATTGTTGGTACTACATCCTATGAATTGCACGGTGCATCTGGAGGGTCCGAAGTATGTGCGTGTCCCCAATTCAACTCTTTCTGCCTTATCACGAGAGGCCACGCGACCCTTCATGTCAACCAGACTTGCACATCGGTCAGGGTACTGGACCCTGAATCCGAAAGAAGCGAATGCAGGGTCCAGACCATGCCGAATAAGGATGGAGTGTGCCTGAGTGGCGCCGATTCGGCATCCAACGTCGAGCTGGCGAAGGAGGAGGAAACCGATCTTCAAGGCCGGACACTCTTGATAGATAGAGCAGTGGTCTGCGGTCCGAATATTGTGCTGATTGCCTCGTAAAAATGCTGCAACCTGCCGATCTTGAGGGTAATGGGCCACGAGTCGTGGTGCAGAACGACATCGCAGTCTACATATTGAGAAGGTCGAACTGCTTATCCGGTAGCGTAAGATATATCGAGTGCCGCATATGCAAAGCTCGCGTATGTGATTCCGGGCCGCCCTCGATACTGCAGTGCTGACCCTCACCGCCTCGTTGGGGTGCAGCTGATGCGACTGGGACGTCGAGACCGCTGTTATCGCTCGTGTGCCGTGATAGGCGGGTTGCGGGCTATGAGAAGCCGCGAACGCTTTGAGTCATTTCAACAAACTAGCAACTTAGCGCGGTTATAAGCGAGACGCTCTCTTTCCATTCATCTTTCCAAGCACTTTCGTGTTTAATACAATATATTATATCATTAAATCTCAAACCTTTCATCAAACAATTCAACAGGTCGCTTAGCTCAGTTGGTTAGAGCGTGGTGCTAATAGTATACATCCTTGTAACGCCAAGGTCGCGAGTTCGACCCTCGTAGTGACCATACTTTTTGCTGTCTTGTGATCTTTTTACTGTTTTGTTCAGCATCCATCCTCCTTTCCTCTTTTTGTATAGATTGATTGCTATGTAACATATGTTTGTGTGGTGAGCTAGCTATGTCTCTGCCCCAATAAAGACTGCAATCTCCTAGCACATTGAAAGGTGAGATGAGCTTGATGGCCGTCGACAAGGAACCAATGGCAAAACAGCTGTGTGAAAAAGATATGTAGTCTTCACGGTGATACATGAGCACTTCAGACGCCACCTTCATGACTCTGGAGCTCTCTTGGAATGGCAATTATTTTGACAGTTTGAACCAACGTAGGACTTCATATTCTGGCCTATGTATTGACACTGCACGGCAGACTGCTGCCACCTACGATTATTCCGCTTCAGAGCGATCGTGATGGTGATTGTGATTCTACACTCCTCGCATGCATAAGAATGAAACGCGATTAGGGCTTCCAGCACGTATAAGGCGACACTCACGAGGCACAGAAGCTGGAACACAACGTTGCAGAAGTCTTCACAATAAGTCTTTGATAAATGCTTTATCATTGCATGCCATAATGGTTGGATATCAAAAGCCCCCAACTCCAACTCCTTGTATGCCATCGCCCATATCATCATGAAAACCCCTCTAATTATCCAACCAATCCAAAAACTCGGGCGTAAAGTAGCTCACCACAATACTTGCTCCCGCCCTCAGAATCCCCTGCGTCGCCTCCTCTGCCATCTGCCTCAGATCAAACACGCCCGCCGCAGCCGCCGCGTGAATCATCGCGTACTCGCCCGACACCTGGTACGCAGCAACGGGCATGTCCCTTCCAATCTCCTTTGCATCGCTAATGATGTCCAGATACTGGCTCGCGGGCTTGACCATGATGATGTCTGCGCCCTCGCTGATATCCCGTGTAATGGCTCGTCTTGCAAGTCCGCGTCCACCAGGTGGGAGCTGGTAGCACCGCCTGTCGCCGAACGATGGTACTGAACCCGCTGCGTCGCGGAAGGGGCCGTACAGACAGCCCGAGAACTTTGCAGAGTATGACATGAGGACGATCTGGTGCGCGATGCCGGCCTCGATGAGCTTGAGCTTGATGGCGCGGATGCGGCCGTCGTTCATGTCCGAGGGCGCGACACAGTGTGCGCCGGCTTGTGCGTACGACATGGCGACGTCGCTTATCCGCTCCACGGATAGCTGGTTGTTCAGGCTGCCGTCGTCGCGCAGTATGCCGCAATGCCCGTGGGAGGTGTATTCGCAGAGACAGACGTCGGCCACGATGAAGAGGTCGGGGAAGGAGCGGCGGAGCAGGCGGATCGCTTTGATGACGGGGCCCTTGGGGTCGTCTGCGTTGGTGCCGAGCGCATCTTTGGCTCCGGGCGCGATTGGCACGCCAAAGAGGATGACGGACTTGAGGCCCTTCGCGATGAGCGGGGTGAGGTATGGGACAACTTTGTTCAGGCCGCGGCGGTGTTGGTTCGGGAGGGAGGGGATGAGCGTCTCCTCATCTGGCTGGTCGGAAATGAAGAGCGGGTATATCAGCATAGACTGCATTGAATGTTAGTGGTCATTTCACGTAGCATTGAGCTCGTCAATGTGCGCACCTTGGTAAGTTGCCGCTCCGCCTGCCATGCCCGCGCGAGAGGGTGGCTGTATCCCCCATGCAGTTGGCTCTTGATGTCCCCCGATATGCTCACGCTCGTCGCGGCAGTGCTGGCATATGATCGCGTTGATCGTGCCTCTGAGACCTGTGTGCGAAAGTCTGGTCGTTCTGGCCGTTCCGAGCTTCGGTACGCAATGTCTGATACGAGCGACGAGAATGACATGGCGAGGTTATTCGAACAAGGCAATTGGGTCCAAGTGGGTTTACTGTCAGAGGAACAAGAAGAGGGGAATGTATCGGTGGGGTAAGCGGCGATTTGTAGTGAGTGTCGCCAAATATCGTGCAGGTTGGGTGGCGGGTTTTGAAAGTACTGATCGGCGACCGAGAACTTTCTTGGAAAGTAACCCTTACGAGCACCTGCGAGAAAATGGCGTGAGGTGGAGATCAAACAGGAAGGGTATCAAGGAGAGAGAACAACTCGACCACAGAACTCAAGCTTTCAAGAAGTTCTACATAATGTTGTAATCCGACCTTTTACTCCGAGCATGTCATAGGCCGAGGCTTCTCCGTGACCAATCAGCGCCTCTAGATTACCATCGGATGGGTGCATTATTTCCTGCGCCAGCATTTTGTTCCGTCGGGAATACGCTGCGAAAATGTCTAGTCCAACACTTATGGCACAATCGTAAGTTGAAGTGTGATAGTGAATTCGACTACATCCTGTAGTATCGCTGTGCTTCTACATTTCTCTACCCTCAAATCGCCCTCTTGTATGCAGAAGGTCTAACAACGCCTGACCGCTATGCTAGCCGAGTCAGATGCTCTGATGCTCAACGCCCGAATGCATATGCTGTTGCCGCTATAGTACCATCTATCGTGGTTGTCTGCAATGCTTAACACCTCATGGAAGAACGGCACCGAGGTGCTTCAACCCGGTAAATCAAAGGCCTCATCTTCATCAACTCATCGAATTTCCATACCACGTTGTCGAGTAATCTCCTTGTCCGCCCTGCTGCGAACCAGGCGCCTGCTCCCGATAATGCATACCCGCCCCTTGCTGCTGATAGCTTTGCGCACCTCTATGCATATACCCTACCGACTGAGGCTGATGGCTCTGCTGACTGTAGTTTGGCCCTGAGCCTGATGTGAAGCCATGTACGTGACTCGACTGCCAGTCCTCGCTCATCTTGAAGCCATCCCGCCCGAGTTTTTCGCCCATATCTTGACGTTGTAATACGCTGTCGAGACCCATCGGACTTATCTGCGGGTAGGTGTCGCGTGGCAGTATGGGGCCTGGCAACCCGGGTATGGGATTCCAAAATATTGTCTCTGTGGGATCTGGGGGTGCCGTCGTTGCGGTCGTGGTGACATTGGATGCTACCGAGGAGATCGGTTGCGAGAACTGGTAAGGGAGTGTGTTGTACGGGTGCGTAGGGGTGTGGCTTAACGTGGGCGATTGTTGGTGCTGAGCAGGCACACTGCCAGGCCGTGTGATAGCTGTATTAGTAACAAGTTGCAGATTCACCTGTGGATTGAACATGCTCAGACTCTCTCGTCGACCTTGGTGGCTGATTGGCGAGTAAGTCGTATTCGTGCCAAAGTGAGAGCCAGTCGTCGTGAAAGTGTTGGGTGCAACCAATAACGGATCAGTCAATCCCCCGACAGTGCCTTGACTTCCAGTCGGTGGACTTTGTGGAAGCAGCTTCGAGTTGAGCATTTCTTTGGGCCATGGCAGATTCCACGTTGTGGATAACGTGTGAAGTATGCGGAAGCTTCGTGCGCCGAAATAGTGGCACTCATGTACATCTTCAAGGCCTTGAAGACCTTCGATAAGATTCTGGTATGAGATCCTGTTGTCCCTAGAATAGAGCAGATGCACTATAGATACTGTCAGAAGTATATGTGGGATGATGAGATGGGCTACGCGAAAGTCGTAGAATTGCCGATAGGTTCTGACGAGTTCCGAGACTTTGTTGGCGGCTTCGATGCAGATATCTCGCGGATGTACAGTTGAATGCATAAGGTCGACCTTGAGCATGGGCCGGAAAAGATGTACGATGATTGTGTGGTACAGCATGCTGTCCATCGTCAGCATTGCAGCGACCACGATGTTGGCAAAACATACTGAAGCACTAATGTGTGCGGCTCAGGTTGCTTCCTATCCTCGAGTTGCAGTGCTGTTGGCAATCCCCGATACCAAGCCTGGTACCTGTTGTAGCAATCGAGCAATCGCGTGCTAGTGAGTCGCTCCTTTGGTGCAAAGAACATGTAGTTGTTGTCGTTGACTAGCTCGGAAAGGGTCGTGAACTCGTGAAGGAACATGCGTGTTGTCACTACACCAGGCTGGGTTCGAGAGGAGCCATATTGTGTGTCTGGAGGGCTGGAAGCCTCTTCGAGAATTGGTTTGTCGAGGGTAATTGCGGCTCGGGGAAGCCCTGTGATGCGACCAGTACATATGGACCACATGCTGAAAAGAATTAGTAAATCGTCTTCAAACAAGAGGTAGGCTCACTTACGATTCGGCGGTGAAACAACCCCAAAAGGTTACCTTCCTAACCTCGATTTCACTCGGTGTCAGACCAAGGACTGGACTCGCACTGTTGTTCAAGTGCAGTCCGAGTTCGAGGCACATCCGCATACATCTACCCATGTAGCTATACCCTGAAGCGTCGCGCCCAGTGCTCGGTTCCCGCATAGACATGACGCAAAGCGCTTGTACGTTGGTTAGACTTGGCGTCTCGTCCTCGAAGAGTAATCTCTGCGCTTCTTCGAAGAAATGATCGCCAGCGGTGCGAAAATTCGACGGGTCTGTCCGTCCTGCCGAGTCATTGGTCAGATGACAGGCATACGCGCAAATAGCGTTGACCAAGATGGGCGAGCAGTACTTGTCTCTGCCAGCTCTGAAGTCCTTGTAGAAACACTCGCGACTGAGGACGACGTAAAAGGGGTGATTCCATGCAAAGTACAGCGCAAACAGATTTTCGACAAACGCCAAATCCCTCGTTACGTTTGTCCAAGTTGTTCCTTTACGATCGGTGTGTACGACGTTGTTTCTCAACTGGCCAGTGCCGAAGTTCTCGTCTTCCGGGACCAGTCCAAGACCAGCAGAGTGACCAAAGTATCGACTTTGACCGGCTTGCGAGACGGATGGTTTTCCGAGCAGGAGACTCAGGTCGTTCTCTAAGCTGTTCACGTCGACAGGTGTGCTAGGCGGTAGTGACACGTTCTTGCGCCATGATTCTGCGAATGTTGCGATGTCGAGTTTGGGGTTCTTGCGGATCTGCGCGATCAAGTCGAATGCCTGGTCCTCAGGCAGGGTCCGAAGTGAGTTGATAAGAAAGGAAGCGCTTGAGGAAGATGGAGTGTCGCCATTGAGAGCGATGTTTGCCGGGGCATCGCGCTTGGTGCCTGCGCTCGCGTTCGACGTGGAGCTTGTTTTGGAGCGTCGATTCTCGCTCTCAGCATCGTAGTGACAATCAGTCTTGTAAACAGCGGTGCAAGTCGCGCATACAGGAGTGCCGCCGTCGCACTGGTAGAGTCTGTGTTAATGTTGGAAGGCCAGGAGGTGACGAGGGTGACCGGAAAGTGGGCCAAGTCTGAGGCATCAGAGGTCCGCGGAGGCGACTCTCCAACCCCCAAACGTGCAAATAGGCTTTACGGGCAACGTTGCAGCTGTACTGACCTTGGATTTTCGTTTACGGCAGGGTACACATGCCGACTGGACACACCGTCGCTTACTTGCTTTAGAATCCCCTTGGGCTGAGGGCTCCTGGTCGTCTCTTTGCGAGGTGGCTGCAGTGCCGCGGGCCATTGCTAACACAGTATGTCTAGTTGGTTTGATTGCAATTCACACAGGCTCCGTGGAAGGAACTCGCAGTAGTCACATCGTTTGAGCTCGGGCGAAATCAATAGTGAGTTCGGAGCTTAGCCACCGAGTAAGGTCACGGTACTCGCAATGCGTATCGAGAAACGTATGACGGTTAAGGCCAGACGCATCTGCTTTTTGATAGTAGGTTGAACGTCCGGGGCCTAATCCTCGCGTCGCCTCGGCGGCAGCCCAAGTGGCAACAAGTTTTCCAATGACAGTAGCGCAGACATCTTACCTGTTATTGGCGTAGCACACCGGATGATCTAGACAAAGAATTCAATGAGCCGATTTTCCCAGGTGACGTTGCCGTAGGCGAGGGGGCGATTCATTTGAGCATCAGAGAAAGTTGCCGTATCAGGAAAGTCGAATCGAGGCCACAAAATGCCATTAGCAAAGGAGTACCACAAGAATGCTTGCAGCGCGCTTCTCCTTAGGTCCCATTCTGTCAAATCGGTACCTTTCCGGTACCAGTGCTGCAAACCGTTGGAACATCCATAGTGAACCGATGGGAATGCCCGTTGCCGGCTTTGGTGTCAACATCGCAATTTTCCAAATCCCCACTATGTCGCCATGGACATTTGCAGAGCCACGCGACGGGTACGGGGTCTCCGCTACCTCCAAGCTACGCCTGCCGTGGTAGCGCTTGGCTGACCAACGTGGCCGATCTGCCGCTGTTCAGCGGTGCATGGTTAGACGTCGTATGATGGTAGCGGCCTTTGATGACGAGTCTCCGATGCCTCCGATCCACTGATGCCAATTCCCATGATGGCCTGTCTACAAGATCGGAGAAATGTGATCTCGATGTGGCTCGTCCCAGGGCGATAGAGGCAAAATCGATCAACTGCTCGCACAAGTGACCAGGCTTGTGGTCGGTTCGTCCTGACATGGCCATGATCAGGGTCCGAAGTTATCAAAGGCCCGATTGTGCACAAACATGCATCTCTCCCGCCGCCAGTGCTAGTTCCAGCATCATACCTGAACGCGGACCCACGATCGAGCATGAGTATTGCTGCGAGTCAATGCGGGCGTGTTCTTTCTTTATCTACCGTGTCTGGATGCGTGCGCTGCGCCATTCCAATTGGCCCGGTCAAGTTCCCCGGTCAAGTTCCACGGCCATGGCACGCAACGAGACGCGTCGACGCGACGTTCTGGGCTCTAGCAATTTGTGCGTTTTGCCACACATACCTCGCCTATGAAGAGCCGCAGTCTCGAACTTAAGGCTAGACTACCACAGGTATTCACATTTGGTGCCGAAGCCCGAGACAAGCGATGTTCTCAGGACTAAGCTGCAGCTATGCCTGTTCCCATGGGCTTCGAAGTGGAAGGTGGCCCGGCAATTGTCAGCTTCAGGTATCAGCAAATATATGCACGATAGTCTTGAAGCTGTTCAGAGTCAGCGGGGTGGCTTTCAGAGGTGGGATATTGATATTAGAGCTGTCGAAAGCATATTCGGGGTCTACGTCTACATGCTACATTGGTAGAAGCTTTTAAGGGTGAATGCAATGACTGTCCTAGCGACACAAACAGCAAAATCGCTCGCCAATAGTGTGCGAGTCGGCATTCACTTCCGGACTGGCAACACGCCATCCAGTGGGGGCAGCATACTTCTGGCGCCTGCCCTCGCTTGTTGCGCTAACACGGCATCAATAATGACCAATGCAGCCATGGTCTCTACGATCGGCACGGCACGAGGCACAACGCATGGGTCGTGTCGGCCTTTAGCTTCCAGCACGCCGTCAGCCTCATCGTAAGTCACTGTCGTCTGCGCTTGTCCGATGGTCGCTGGAGGCTTGAATGCTACGTTGAAATAGATGGGTGCACCGTTGGTGATGCCGCCCTGAATACCGCCTGAGTTGTTCGTTTTGGTGGTCAACCTTGGCCGGTGGATGTTCGCCGAAGGATTCTCGCCCGCGGGAACGGCAGGAGCCTTGATGAAGGCGTCGTTGTGGACCGAACCAGGTATCTGGGCGCCACCGAAGCCGGATCCGATCTCGAAGCCTTTCGTTGCCGGGATGGACAGCATGGCATGTGCGAGTTTTGCCTCGAGTTTGTCAAAGCATGGCTCACCAAGACCTGTTGGGCAATTCCTGATCACGCAGGTCACCGTGCCACCTATGCTGTCCTGCGCATCCCGGTATTTCGCGACCAAGTCCTCCATGCGTTTCGTCACGTCCTCATTCGGGCATCGAACAGGGAGGAACTCATCGACCTTCTCGCGAGTGATGGTGTCCAGAAGCTTGAGATATTCGGGATTCGTAGTAGCAGTAGGATGTTCGGGCGTTGGTGGGAAGAGGAATTCGTTGCCAATTGAGGCCGTGAATGCGACAATTTCGATGCCGTAGGCTTCACGCAGGTACTTCTCTGCTATTGCGCCAGCTGCGACTCGTCCTGCCCGGTATCAGTCCTGGTTCAATTTTTGTACGCGCTCAATGACTCACCAATTGTCTCACGAGCGCTACTCCTGCCTCCTCCCGAGCTGGCCTTGACGCCGTACTTCTCCAAGTACGTCCAGTCGGCATGACTTGGTCGCGGGTACATGTCCATTGTCTTGTTGCCATAGTCTTGCTTGCGCTGGTTCTCGTTCATGACTCGTAGGCCAATCGGAGTACCCAGTGTGATGCCAAACTCGGTGCCAGACTGTATCTCAACACGATCCTTCTCGTTGCGGGGCGTCGTGATGGCGGATTGACCCGGTCGGCGACGAGTCATCTGGGGCTGAATGTCGGCATCTGTGAGGGCCATGCCTGGCGGGCAGCCGTCGACAATGGCGCCCACAGAGAGGCAATGGGACTCGCCATAGCTGGTGCACAATTAGTGTCTGCTGTAGAACAATTGGAGCTGGTGCGCACGTTGAGACTTTGAAGTGAGTACCGAAAGTAGACATTGTGGTGTGGTTGTTGGGAAACTCAGCTCCGCGCTGGAGGAGGGGTGGTAGTCGAGAATTGGCGCAAAACTGGTTCGCCTAAGACAAAGGGAGAGATCTAAGCAGCTGAAAATTTCTAGTGGTAGCTACAACTCGACGTGTTGACGTTCGCGATCGGTGCAAAAGATACACTTGGAATTTATTTGTTTAGGCGGGGCGGTGATGACACTGATCTGCAATCCCGAACGTCGGCGACCGAACACTAATACGGCTGGATACTGCTTTATGTACAGCCTCGTCGCTCCGACTTCGACACGCTCAGACAGCCGCAACACACGTAAGCTAGCCATAGATGAGGCTGTGAGCTGTGCAGACCGTCTTTTACAGCTCTCGAGCTGTATCACCTCATATCCAGTACGTGCATCGAGCTGGACAACGGCCTACACAGTGCAGTACCTCTGAAGTCCGATGGCATGGCGAAATTCAGTAAATTGTGCGGTAGCAGATCCACCACGAGAGTATTGTTAACATTCAAGAAAATCTGTGAAGACGCAATTGAGGTTGCAGGTACAGACATCATGGCTGCGACTTGTAAAGCACGGTCGGCAATCCTGCCTGTTTCAACTGAGCAGTAGCAGTACCCCACGTCCGGTGAATCGTCGTCTCAGTCAATCATGGGATGCCTACACGCTCCGACCATGTGGGACTGTTTGAGACGGCCAGCATCACGGGTGCGTTGGCGAGCATGTTGAAGGAGCGGTGAAAGCTGACCAGACTGGCTGCTGTGTGGAAGAATGCAGTTCCATCATCGCAAGAGAGGGGAGGAGCTGACAGAATGGGGGAATATATCCAGGTCTGATGAGAGACATCAATCATTTTTCACAACCTCAGACAACGACAAGTGAAACAAAAGTGACAGAAATGGATTCAGGAACAGAGATGCTCATGCAGGGAAAAGAAAGCACGTTGTCGGCTGTATGGCCAAGCTGCCACCAATGCCATCCCGTAATGCGCCGCTAGCGCGGGTGAACATCAAGCGCCCTCTCTGAGTTGTTTTTTTGCCAGCTATTACTACACCACAGTACCCCTCACAACCACAACACACATCCTTTACCACCGCAGTCATGTCTACTGAATACGTCAGGGTTGAGAAGCTCGTCCCCAAGGTCCCCCCGCCAGCTTTCAGCGACATCGCGAAGGCCAGCAACGACGTATGTTTTGTTTAGCCCAACCGAGCTGCGACTGCGCAATTGCTAACATGGCCTCTGTAGCTTATCAACAAGGACTTTTACCACACTGCCGCAGGTCTGGGACATCGATTGGCCCTGGCGCGCAACTGCTTACACTCGTGTAGCTGCCCTTGAGGTCAAGCTCAAGGCTCCCAATGGCGTGAACTTCACCGCCAAGGGCACTTCCGCACACAACGGCCCTGTCACCTCCTCTGTATGCTGAGCCCACAGCTGGATGCACGTTGTAGCACATTCGCTGACACCTTGAACAGCTCGAGGGCAAGAAGGCACTCTCCAACGGTATTACCCCACGTCTCGTTTCTCTATTCGTACCGGTCCACTCGACCAAGTCATTTTCATCGTACATATATCACATGGCTCAGCCTCCGGGCGGCCGTCTCGCAGCCACCGGTTTCGGCATCGGCTTGCTGACGACAAAACGCGCAGGCATCAGCATCACCCAGTCGTGGAACACTGCCAACCTCCTTGCAACCAAGGTTGAGCTCAACGACACCTTCGCCAGCGGCTTGAAGGCCGAGGTTCTCTCCAACTTCGCGCCCAACGCCGGCAACAAGGGCCAGAAGCTCAACCTCCACTTCAAGCAGCCCAACATCCACGGACGTGCTTTCGTCGACTACTCGCCCACTGGTGCCATTGCCACCATTGCCGATGCTGTCGTTGCCCACGACGGTTTCGTTGTTGGTGGTGAGGTCGGCTACGACGTCCAGAAGGCCGCCATCACCAAGTACAGCGCTGCCCTCGGATACACCACCCCTCTCTACAACGCGGCTGTCACTGCGACCAACTCCCTGAGCGTCTTCACCGCATCCTACTACCAGCGCGTCAACACCGCTGTTGAGGCTGGTGCCAAGGCTACCTGGGACTCAAAGTCCGGCTCCAACGTCGGTCTCGAGCTCGCTGCCAAGTACAAGCTCGACCCCGCCTCGTTCGCCAAGGTGAGTGGGCCCTGAAAATCCCAAGGAGAACATGTGAAGTTGACAGAATTTCTACAGGCCAAAATCAACAACCTCGGCATTGCGTCCCTCGCCTACAACACCAAGGTCAACTCTGGCTTGACCTTCGGCATTGGTGGCTCTTTCGATACCCAGAAGCTCAACGAGGCCGGCCACAAGCTCGGCACCAGCTTCACCTTCGAGGGTTAAGCTCGAACAGATAGACGGAGCACAAAAAAGCTCCTTCTTAGATTCCATTAGCTGTACAGCGCGCGGTCTCATCGTCTTGGTCTGGTGTAGTGAGCGAGTGTAGTATGGCTGCTTGGCATGTACAACAATCCATCTCATTGCAACCGATTATGTCGTGCGTATGTCCATGTATTTACAGTGCCGATGCAGCGTCTATCATGCCATGCGCTTGCTCTCTTTGGCTTCATTTCTATCAGTGAAGAATTTGGCAGACAGGCCAATAATCCCTATTACGCCCGACACCATGACGAAATTGAGCAGCATATCGCCTTTTTCGTACTCCTCTTCTACCCGCGTCGATCGCTGTGCTTGTCTTCTGCGCGCCCGAATATGCTCAATCACGCTGTCGTGCGTCTCCTTGTGTCTCCTGTCATCGAAATGTGGCACCTGATAGCCCTGTTTCTGCTGCCCAGGTCCAAACCCGCCGCCCATATCCCCATAGCTTTCATCCGGGGCGTCTTGCGCACCTTGCCCCTCCGCGTTGGGATTGTGGTGCGCATACTCGGCCCTCTTCGCGCCCTGATTCCCATAGCCGCCTGACTTGTAGAAACTAGGTGGGGGACCACGAAACGTCGATCGTTTCTTGTTCAATCCGCTGGCTGGTCGCGAGCCAAACGCCGCGGAGGAGTAGCTTCCTTGGGGATAGCCGTTGCTTCCTGCCCATCCGCGACTCTGTCGCTGAGATTGTTGGAGCTGTGCATCGTATTGAGCGCGCTTTTCGGTGACGCCGAGGGTATGATAGGCTTCGCTGATGGCAACGAACCGCGTGGATGCATTGGGGTCGTCGCGATTGTGATCGGGGTGGTTCTTCTTCGACAGGGCGTAGAACTGGCGCTTGATCTCGGCCGCAGTGGCGGTTGGAGTCAGTTCCAATGTTTCATAGTGGTTCGGTAGGCTCTCAGCTCGACGAGGGGCGGAGGAGTGAAACAGCGCGGTTCGAGGTTTGCTGTGGGCGTCGGATACAGTGCGCCGTAGACACGAGCGGCACACCCATGTTGGTGGAGGAGAAGCGATTGATCGCAGGACAGATGGCGGGCGGAGTGGCATTGCCCATGACCATGACCAAAGCAGAGGAGGAGTGCAGAACACTGGCGCGAGTGAATGTTTCACTCGCCGCGCATAGCAGACGTCATGGGTTATCGATTAGCAGGGATGCCACAAGGATTTAAGCGAGAGCCGGCCCCGATGGCATGCAACGGTGCTGCTTGCTAGCGGGGCGACCTGAGCGTTGGAGATGCAGTAAATTTGCCCGTCTGTCTGCTCAGGCTTCACTTTGCAGCTTCCACACCGATCATCATGGCGGCTCAAGCAGCAGAAGGTGTCGCCAACTTGCAATGTACGTCGCCGCGTCTCCATACTCTCTAACTATCATACTAATTACTGCAGTGGACGACACCAAGGGCAAGCCCACCAACGGCACAACACAAAACGGCGACAAGACAAATGGAGATGCCGAACATGACGACTCAGACGACGACAACGACGCTGAGGAGGGAGCGCCAGAGGTGGGCGAGGGTGCGGCAAAGAAGAAAAAGAAGAGAAAGCCGAGAAAGAAGAAGAAGGCCGGCGCTGGTGGTGGTTCGGGACCCAAGACACAAACCTCACCTCCGCGGGTACCAATACACGAGGTGTTCCCGAACGACTCCTACCCCGAGGGCGAGATCTGCGAATACCTCAACGAGAACTCTTACCGGACTACCAGCGAAGAGAAGCGCTACCTCGACCGCATGAACAACGACTTCCTCACAGACTATCGCAAGGGCGCCGAGATCCACCGCGAGGTTCGACAATGGGCGCGGAACTTTATCAAGCCGGGCATGTCGCTGACCGAGATCGCTGAGGGGATCGAGGACTCTGTGCGCGCATTGACAGGACACCAGGGCTTGGAGGACGGAGATGCGCAGATTGCTGGTATGGGATTCCCCACCGGTCTGAGCATCAACCACTGCGCGGCACACTACACACCCAACGCTGGAAACAAGATGGTCGTCAACTACGAGGATGTCATGAAGGTCGATTTCGGCGTGCACATCAACGGCCGCATCGTCGACTCGGCTTTTACCATGACCTTCGACCCCGTCTACGACAACCTTGTCGAGGCCTGTAAGGCTTCTACGAATGCTGGTATCAAAGAGGCTGGTATCGACGTCAGGATGTCAGACATTGGTGCGGCGATCCAGGAGGTCATGGAGAGTCACGAGGTGGAGATCAAGGGCGAGACATTCCCTGTGAAATGCATCAGGAACTTGAACGGACACAGCATTGGTCACTACACCATCCACGGCGGCAAGACGGTACCGATCGTCAAGGGCGGGGATCAGACAAAGATGGAGGAGGGCGAGACATTTGCCATTGAAACATTTGGCAGTACTGGAAAGGGATATGTTCGGGATGATGTGAGTCAAATATTTCTTCGCTGCTGTGAACGGAGGCTAATAATGTGCTCAGATGGAAACCTCACACTACGCAAAGCGCAGCGATGCACCAAAGGTTGCACTCCGCGTCTCGTCGGCGAAGACGCTGCTCAACAGCATCACAAAGAACTTTGGCACACTCCCCTTCTGCAGGCGGTACCTGGATCGCCTGGGCCATGACAAGTATCTGCTGGGTCTGAACAACCTGGTTTCAGCGGGTATCATTGAGGCGTACCCACCGCTATGCGATATCAAGGGCAGCTATACCGCACAGAGTGAACATGTAAGTCATATCCCTAGAGTCGCATTTCTCTGCTAATGCATCATAGACATTCATCCTTCGACCAACGTGCAAGGAAGTTGTGAGCCGAGGCGATGACTACTAGGCTGTAAGCGGGAAATACAATGCTCAGAATGGTCGAGATATCCAATCTTCTTCTTCCGCCCTTTTCTCCGTACATCTTCACCATGTAAAGCATTTACCATCTATACCATTTGCAGCCAAGAAAAGTGAATAAAAGCATACCGAGGTCAACTCACTATCTGTCTCTGGTGACGTCGGATCGTGTTTTGTGCATGTGTACAATCGGACGAGGACGAATCCTCATACAGCTAAGATCAACAGCAGACCGTTCGCTGCGTTCTAGATTCTAGATCCTAGTCTTGCACGTTCGAAGTTTGGAACATGCCTCATGGTATCTGAATACAAGCCTGAAATACCACGTCAATCGCCCTCCTCGGTGCCCGATTCAATCGAATACCAGGCAGACAATGGATTCGAGATACGAAACGTCACATCTATATTGACGAGTATGCGATGATACGAGATAAGCTGGTACAGAATGATGCTTAAATTTGGGGTTGAGGCTTGATCTGGAAAAATAAAGGACTTCACGGACATTATATCGAATGACTTTGTATTGAAGATATATATGTATATGTATACAAACGATAGTCGACGTCAAAAAGAAGCACAACCCAATCTATTCCCATTTATTCTACTTCCAAGTCAGATGCTCCATCACTTCCTCACTTCCCTCTCCAGGACTTCATTGCGTAGATAAATAAAGAGTATTTCGAAAGGGCTGGATGGGCATGCAACAGGTGTGAATAAATTCGTAGGTAGCTGAAATCATCACGAGTAGTACGAAGCAGCTGGCTCCTGAGTTACCGACGGACCACATCGCCGCTGAAGGATCCTCACATCTACCAGGCGTATTCCAACAATGTCATCATGACCTCGAAGTCCAAAATTGCTGCGTGTGAGATATACCAGAGCCATCTATCAAGATAATCTCCTACGCACCTGTCGTATCGGAATTCTCCTGGTCGAGCTTTCAACAAGTCAGATGACATGTGTCGGAGATGCTATAAAATCAGCTCGTGATCGGAGATTAAAATCACACTCAAAAATTTGATTCTTAGAGCTGTAGCTGCACACATTATCTGCACGTGGCTCATGAGGCCATCACATTATTCGCGTCCATGGTCATCATCAGACATCGCGAACGGGATCAGATTGCAACCCAGCTGTTTATCGTGTTGGATTCGCTGATTTTGGACAGCGAGACAATTGGCTTTCATTTCATTCACGAGCTGGAAGGTCTGTGAAGATGTCAAGACAAATCTCGTACCCGCCTTTGTTTCTCAAACTACACGCTTCTTCTGCGCCCTTTTCTTGTCCGACTTCTACAGGTGTGTAGGTGTGCAGTATTGTCTTGTCTCGCTTGCTGCGTCAAGCCTTCACAACCACCACAAACATTGCCCACTTCCTTTCAGCCCACTCCCGTGCTTTAAGACATGTTTAATTCTCTCGCCCAGACATTGCCAGATCTCAGCATGTATAAGAAGTACTTTCCATTAGCTCAACACTTGCTTCTCTCAAAACTGATAATCAGATACACACCAGCGATCCGCAATGTCTACGACACACAAGCGCACAACTCGCGGAACGCCTCGCCCGAGCGTCACAGAGGACGATATCCAAGGCCAGCTTCGTGCTGACAACTCCACGATGCGCCCGAAGCCTCAATCACCGATCATCGACAGCTCCTCTGGGTCGAGCCACAATGACGATGCCATGGATCTCACATACCCCCTCCCCACCTTGCCCCTGTCTTCCATCCAAGTCGCGAATATCGATGGCGAGTTATCCCTGACGCGCATGCAGAGCGACCTCCTGCACATGGCCATGCGGAACGCGATGCGCGACCATGGCATTCTTGGCTCCCTGGATTTCCGGAACCTTATTGCGACTGAGCAGGCACTCAAACCCGTGCTGAAGGACGTGAAGGGACGATTGTCGTTCTTGGAGAGGAATGCAAGGAGAAAGGAAGGTCCCGGCATGAACAGGTTGGCGGATCTATTGTGTGCTCTAGCGAGACTCATTGAAGGGTCAGAGCACAGGAGGGTGAGGAAGCAAGACAAAGATGAGGGAGCCGGTCAGGAGCAGGTCGGAGATGAGGGTTGGAACAACGACGATGGTGCTGATCAGGACCATGCGTCTGCCGCAACGGCATTAGCCAGCCCGAATGTACGCGGTGCATCGGTCGCACCTCTTGCGAATGCTGTACCTCCTCAGACACCAGTAAGCACTCGTGCCCGCGCCCCAGCTACGCCGCCGTTCTGCCCGGCATCGTTCATCGTCCGCGCAGAAGGGAGCACGAATGGCGCAGCTGTCCTAGCGACGCAGCTCACTGCAACGGCACATTCCGACACGACCATCTCCGTCGAAGATCTGAGGCTCAGCAACTTCTTGGAGCTAGTCTCGGACCAACTGGCCTTCAACGTCGAGGGGCGCATCTTCGCTGTTCTCCCAAAAACTTCTACCATAGCAGCTATTGACTCAAAAGTCCGTGTGGACACCGAGGATAAATGGCTGGCGGTTCTGAAGTACTGGCAGACATGGCGGAGGAAGACGTGCGAGTTCGTTGTCACGGCAGAAGAGGTGGAAACGTAAGACTGAACTTAGGCGGTGGTAGTTCTCCTAGTAGTGAGCATTTCGCGTTCGTAGTCCAAATTATCTTTCCTTCGAAGAATTTCAATGTGTAATCGTGACGAGTTTCACACCTTCCGTCTTCTGAGCGTAGCTTTCGGCGTCACTTTCGGAAAGATGTGTAAAGGCCTTTTGCATGCTGTGAAGCCGTGTGGCGTGGGATATCTCCAATCCAGCCAGGCATTCCAGATCATGACCGAAGACGTGCTGGAGGCCCAGTATAGCATGAGTGCAGCCGGTAAGTCCTGGCAGAGTGGACCGACGAGAAGAGACACGCCCAGCAGGGTCTTGCGAAGGAGCCCCGGCCACCTTGCGTCGCTTTGGACAGTATTCTTGGACATGTAGATATTGGTAAACATCAAGCCCGAGGCGATGAAGGGCAGAACACCAGTAGGGTCAGGAATGAGCAGATCGGGAAACCAGAGTATGCCCTCAGTGGCAAGAGACGGCTCGAACCAGACGCTGCTCGGGACCGCAGCGTCTGCTGCTGCAGCCTTTGCCTCGTCGCTCCTGAAAGCGTGGGAGGCCATGCCGAGCAGACCATCGCGTGCACTGCACTTCTGCCTGATGACTTCGGCCATTGCGAAGAATATGGGAATCTGGGCCAGCGTCCAACTGACCTGGCCCGCAAGAGTGACGTTCCACCTCTTGTCGAGTTTGTCGGTCTCGGCTTGGATCTCCTTCTTCAGTACGAGCATAGCTTCTTGAGGAGTGCGGAAGTCTCCCCTCTTCAGGACCTCATGTCGTTTCTGGAAGGCCAGTGCCTGTCGAAGTGGATGCAAGCCGATGTATCGCGCCGTGAGCGCGCGTGCCCAGGACCCTACCGTGGTGACGAGCGCAGCTCGCAGAGTAAAGGCGGTTACAGGCAAGACGGCGTACCATGGTATGCTACTGTGAAGCATATTCATGGCCTCGTGTGGGAGGTAGAGGAGGGCATCGAGCATTGAATCCTGTCGTGGTGCAGACGCATGAAAGCCGCGGGATTGGCCGCGCAATCTTGGCTTGAGGCGTGCGACGGGCTTCGATGAGAGCAATTGGCTCGCCGGCCGCCGCAGCAGCCTCGGAGAGAGCATGTCGTGATGCTGTGTTTGGTGTTGCACTTTTATGCAAGCTCTCATCGGACTCCCGAGACGAAGGAAAGCTTGCCCGCAGCACGACAGGGTCCCACGCGGTCGGGCCGGCCAGGCACCATCATCCCACCTGAGCGCACCGTGTCATGCTCCATGTAGATCTCCTCTTTCTCTCCCTGCTTATTGTCGCATTTCTTGCATATTGGTCTGCCATGGCGCTGCTGACTGTCCTTTTGTCGCTTCTGCTTTCAGCCGTCATCGGTGTTCTGATGATCCCAAAGACACTGCACCTGCTCACCGAACTAGTGGGCCGTCGCCTGCGTCACTCGTCCCGCACACGACGAGAGCTGCTGCTGGACCGCGTCGCAGCAGAGACGAAAACCTTCGAAGCCGAGCGCACAGCAAAGAGCAGGGAGGATGAGGACTGGGAGAAGATAGTGCCGTCTCCGACTCGCGGCGCGGCTGCTGGCAGTCAGGCGGATGCGGAATGGAAGGGCGTCGTGGGCTTCTTCCACCCATTCTGCAATGCAGGAGGCGGCGGAGAGCGAGTACTCTGGGCTGCCATTCGAGCCACACAGAGGCGCTATCCCCAAGCTCTCTGCGTTGTCTACACGGGCGACCACGATGTCGACAAGTCCGCCATACTGAAGCGCGTCAAAGATCGCTTTAACATAAATCTGCATTCGCCTACTGTCCACTTCCTCTACCTCACCACACGCGATTGGGTCCTTGCAAGCACCTGGCCACGCTTCACACTGCTGGGCCAGTCGATCGGCTCCGTCATCCTCGCCTACGATGCTTTCTCCCTTCTTGTACCCGACATCTTCATCGACACCATGGGTTACGCCTTCGCGCTCGCTCTATGCTCCTGGCTTTTCCCCAAGGTCCCAACAGGCGCATACGTCCACTACCCCACAATTTCCACCGACATGCTCGACTCGCTGCAAGAAGGAGGACAGGGCGTCAATGCTGGCGCGGGATCAGGAACCCGCGGGATGGCAAAGAAGAAGTACTGGGAACTGTTCGCGAGACTATACAGCAAAGTTGGCAGCACCATCGACGTCGTCATGACCAATTCGACTTGGACGCAGACACACATCCAGTCCCTTTGGGGCGCATATCGCGAAGCGCGCACCGAGCTGGTGAACAAGGACATCAACGTCGTCTTCCCGCCCGTGGCTGTCGAGGATGTCACCGAAGCCGTGCAAGTGTCAGAAGAAAGCGAAAAACGTCGTGGTCCAGCAATTCTCTGCATCGCCCAATTCCGACCCGAGAAGAACCATGAACTCATCCTCGAAGCCTTCGCAAAGTTCATCCAGTCCAAGCCCAAGCTCGCGACATATCCCAACCAGACACCAAAGCTCGTTCTCATCGGCTCTGTTCGAGGCTCCCACGATGACGCCAAGCGCGTCTACAATCTACGCCTACTAGCCCACGAACTCAAGATCGATGAGCACGTCGAGTTCCTATGCGACGCGCCATGGCCATTGATGCTCGAGTGGATGGGCAAAGCAAGCGTGGGCGTAAATGGCATGTGGAACGAGCACTTCGGCATTGGTGTAGTCGAGTACCAAGCTGCAGGCCTCATCTCAGTGGTCAACAACTCTGGTGGTCCAAAGTTGGATATTGTGGTCGAGGTGGACGGAAAGCCTACTGGTACGCTTCCTTTTTCAAGCACTCTCAATAAGAAGCAAGAAACATTGTTACTAACAAGAAGCAGGTTTCCATGCTACCACAGCACAAGAATACGCTAATGGATTCCTCAAAGCGCTCTCGATGTCACCGAAAGAGACGTTGGCGATGAGGCATCGAGCACGCAAATCAGCGGGAAGATTCACAGACCTAGGGTTTGCAGAGAAGTGGCTGGCAAACATGGAGAAGCTGGTTGCTTTACAAGTTGCTCGCACGAAGAGGTAATGGTTGTGTTTGGTTCGCAAAGGCGCATTGGAGTAGTATACGGCATCATGATACCACAGATAGAGTTGATTGGAGCATTGGCGTCATCGCGATACATTTCTCATAGAAGAGGGGCACGTGCAAGTTTTGATATATGTCAGTGCCCCTGACACCCACGTCAGGCCAAGTATACCAGTCGTCTCTCTCGATCAGACATGACGAAGAAGAGCCGGTGATGCTTTGATACAACTTCAGGTCGGCATAGGGGAGGGGGGAGGTGGCAGTTCGACATTTTCGCCAGCAGAGATGAGCAGGGCTTTGCATGTAGGTGATTGGAACAGGTTCTGTGTCAGCTGTTGAGGCGTTTAGTGCATGTACCCGTGTCTAGTCTCGCCTCGACAGCTTAAATCCGGTGTTTACTCAAATCGTGGACGGCGAAGCAATCAGTGAAACCTGAACGTCCATCATGAGTGTATCCAGATTAGCATGAATTGCACACCACAACACAAGTTTGTCCAGCATCACAGGCTGGTTGTAAATTTTGCACTTTTCGAGTATTCCATTGAGCCTGCCGTCCTATACACATCTCAAGACGCCGTCATTGTATTCTCCAGATGATCCGTATGCATGTCGTGTCACGGTAAAGGTCGTGAACGTTCCGCCCCAGCAGTTGGGAGTATGCCGCTGATTCCTTTTGGAAACCCCGAGTAAGGCAAATGTGGAAGAAGAAACGAAAGGATGCGCTTAGTCGAAGAGACCGAAGCCCATGTCGTCGTCTGACTCCTCCTTCTCTGTGTGGTGTGTTAGTCCAAATTCGATATCGAGTCGGGGAGTGCTTCGACGTACCCTCCTCCTTCTCCTCTGCTGCTGGCGCGTCAGCGGCACCAGCGTCACCACCAGCACCGCCAGCCGCGGGGGCAGCGGCGGCACCGCCGCCTGAGCCGACGTTCAGGAGGAGGTCCTTGACATCCTTGCCCTCAAGAGCCTAGCCAGTTATCAGAAACCATATTTCGTGGGTAAGCTCATGTCGTCGTGCGCACCTTGGCGAAGAGAGTTGTCCAGATGGGCTCGACGTCCTCGATCTTTGCGGCCTTGATCAGCGACTGGAGCTTGTCGGCCTGGCAATTATTAGTGACTGTATGCGCGAGTGTGCTCGGGGCTTCGCACAGTGATATCGACACCGTCATCGGCGAGGATGAGAGCGGCGTAAGAGGCTGCGAGCTCGGGGTTAGACATTGTGATCGATGTTGTCTTTGGTCGTGGTGTTGACTAGAGAGTTCGCAGTGCAAGAGACGATGTCCAGTCCCGAATTGTGAGGATGAATTTAGCGAGTGTGCGCTAGACTGTGGTGGCCCGAGCTTGAGCCGCGCCGAGAAGGCACCCCTCCATGCTCACCGCGATAGGCCGAGCTGACGTCGTTCCCCGCAGCAGCTTGGCTCCGCGAGCGTTATCCGCAAAAGTCACAGGAACAACACTCATAACAACTCTTAGTTGCTGCCGCAAGACTCGCTACGAGATCGTCGATTATCCACCGCGGCCGACCATGACAGACTCTCCACTACCACGGATACCGCTGGATCCGAAAGAGCAGCCGATTCTCGACAAGCTGCAGTCCATCCGCACTCAGCTGGAACTTCTGAAGCGTGACCGCTCGACCTATGTAAAGAGCCAAGATGTCCTCACGCTGTACGACCAAGTCATTGAACAAGTCATCGTCCTGAATGAGATCCGAGAGACGAAACGGCTCGAGCAAAACAAGGGTACTTGCCACCTTTTGCGCCTCACTTCCGCACTTCTGGGAGTGTTGCTAACAATCAAAAGTTGACTACATGCTCGACGACTGCTTCCAACTGATATCCTTGGCGTATCTGACCGTGGGAAAGAACCATGAGCCACCAGCAGTGTACGTTTGACTGATCTCACCCATCGATGAAGGCACTGACTGACACGTGCATGTAGGTACTCATACATCTCAACGATCAAGGTAACACTATGTCACCCCATGTCTGTCCATTGCTGACAGCTTACAGCGCTTGCTCGATCACCTCAAAGAAGCACAATTCTACTCATCCAAGGATCTGGAGGCGCTTGCGAATAATCTCGCCGACTGTCGCAACTATTGTGAGCGAGGACGGGAGGAGCACAGCCCACATCTTCTCACACTGCTCGAGGCCCGCATAGCAGTCTGCGAGGAAACTATTGCGGACCTTCGATTGAATCTGTCACAACTCACACCAGAATTAATACCGAAGTGGGAAAAATTGGTGTCCCTGTTGCGGTCCTTAGCCGGCTGCAACGCAAGATCGAAGGTAGGAACATCGGAATCGCCGTGCTATATGCGCTGACACTAGCCTAGTTTCCAAACGAGGAAGTCGACGACTACAACGGCGAGCTCCTAAAGCTGCAAGAGGAGCTGAAAGAGCACGGTATCCTTGCATACGAGGCGACTGGCACCACCGAGGAGAAGCTTGCAGAGATGGTTGACAAGATGCAATTGACCGCCGCGAATCCTGAACCTGCACCAGAAGCCCAAACCTTGATTGGCACCCTCCTGCGGCGTAACCTTCTATGGGTCACCCTGATCAAGGCCAAGTAAGTCATCTGTCGCATGACAAAGATAAAATGCTTACAGTGAACAAGGCAAGGTCGCATAGCACCCGCGTTCCAAGACACCTACGACAAGCTCCTTGCGATTCGAAATAAGCTTGACAAGCTTACCCTGACGCAGGCTTGGTCACTGCGCGAGACTGACCTATGGGACTTCCAGCGTCAGCTTGATCGGGTAGACGAGTCGCGCGTCGATGGCAACTTCTTCGATGCTCTGGGTAGGCCAGCAGAGATCTATGAGCAAAGGGTATGCTCCAGGAATATTTGGGCGTTTGCATTGATACTGACGTGTGTATAGACACTACTTTACCTGTTACGGAAGAGCTACGCTCTCATTTACCAACTTCTTATAACTTCGGAGCCGGTCTCTGAGGCTCTACTACCAATCTACAACCAACTGACAACGCTACGAAAATGCCTACTCGAGGTCAAGAAGCTCGGAGGTGTTTCTTCGCCAAGAGAACTGTATCCATACAGCATGAAGGTGTGTGACATGGGCAGCATTCGGCAGCTTTTGCTAAACATAAACAGTTGAACTCGATCGACAACATGCGAAAAGACGGCAAATTCATGGTTGGCGATGAGATTCCTGATGGACAGGGGCGCGTGACGCAGCTCCTCGAGGAGTGTTTCGACCTCGCGTACGAACTGCGAAATGATGCTGAAGACGATAGCTCTGCCGATGCGACTCCTCAGAGCGAAACGCCCAGCGACCCCGTGCCAGCGTAGCGTCTTGCACGTCATTACACAGCGTCACTGGAGTCGGCGTTTGATCTGGAAACTATGGGTGGACCTATCATTTCCGGAAGGCGGCACATCTGCTCATTCATGCGCATTGTATTTCGAATTGTACCTTGTACTCGCGTATATTCCTTCTAATCAATCAATCTGTATCTGGTTGAGCTGCTCGAGCTCCGTCTCTGGTGGTATTGGTACAGGGGCGTCTGCGTCTTTGAAGGTGAGGTGTGAGCCATACGATATGCAAAGCTCTTCACCAGCACATATATCTCGCCAAGCTCGATATGTAATGATAAGTTGTTCCGAGTCTCGCTCCCAAACAACATTCTGGTCCTGTGTTGAGTGGTTGAACATTGATCCAAGTCCAAAGATTACTGCCTGGGCGACTTTCTTCTCGCCATTGGTGCCTGTTAATGGCCAATTGCTACATCGATGTCAGCCAGTTAGTGAGCAGAGAGCAACAGGTGCGTACTAAGTATAATGGTAGAGAGAAGTCTTCTCTATATGCTCTTTGTTCTCCTCTACCCCAAGCACGAGTACGGGGCAGATGTCGAGTATGGTTTTCGCAGGTATATCTCGTGTAGCAAAAACCCCACGACCTATCGATGCTCAGCTGGATCGCCATTGGTGAACAGAATAGTCACCATTTCAACCTTTGGGAGTGTCGCTTCTGATCTCCAAATCAGCACAGCGTTGCAGACGGATACTCGGTTCTTCTATGAGGATTCCCATGTTGATGTGTTGTATAGGTAACTTACTAGAGCCGATGTCAACTTTTCATGCTAGACTTGCTGTTTCGACGGTGCAACGCACAGACGATTTTGAAACGTGGGGCAAGTCTTCGAGCTCCGTCATGCTTCGCGAGCTCACCACTCCCGCGGCCAAATGGCACACCAACGCAACCAGCCCTCCATGGGTGATTCGCTGAAGACGCCGCATTCGGTGAGTCTGAAGGTGTTGCGGTATGTCGCATCTCTTTCTGAGCTAGTAAACCTGTAGCTCTTGTGTTCAGTGTGCCAAACAGACAGCACTTCTGCAAGCGCAATACACCTCAACTTGAAGCTTGAGCTTCCACACCACGTTAGACGAGGCGATATCTCAAGATTTTTAACGCTAATTCGACCTTTCAGTCTCTCTCGACCGTCCCTCGCGACACAGTACCCACTCCCACATTCGCAAGACCTAGGTATCTCGCCCAAGGCATCGTTGGCCTACCCGTCGCAAGACAATACCAATGACCGCTTTCTCCTCAGCCCTGTATTGAACCTGCCCGAGGCTTTTGGTAGCGCCTATGTCGGCGAGACATTTTCTTGCACACTTTGTGCCAACAATGAGCTCGATGCTTTGGACACAAGCAAGGCAGTCAGTGGAGTGAGAATACAGGGTGACATGCAGACCCCCTCGAACCCTACTGGATCGCCCCTCGATCTCGCAGGTTCGAGCGACGACACTGAGGATACTGCATCACCCACGCCGGGCGAGTCATTGCAGCGCATCCTAAGATTCGAGCTGAAAGAAGAGGGCAACCATGTCCTGGCGGTCACAGTCACATACACAGAGACAGCATTGGGCGAAGGCAAAGCAGCAAGTGGCCGGGTGCGGACGTTTCGCAAGCTGTATCAATTCGTTGCTCAACAATTGCTCAGTGTCAGAACAAAGGCAGGCGAGCTTTCCCAGCAAGGCGGTCCGTCCAAGTATCTGCTCGAGGCACAGCTCGAAAACATGGGCGAGGCCGCCGTCTGTTTAGAGGTACGTTGCATGTACCTCCACCCGTGGACCCCACGCTTGGCTGTTTACCCGCTCCCGTGTCGTGCTTGTGTCATACAGTTCATCTATCTGTGACAGAGATGATGCATTGGCACTAGCGACCTACCGAACCCCTATCACATATCTATGAACCACCCAACGGCCACAATATCCACGTTTATGGGAAATCGAACCTTGGCTAATTCCACGCAGGCGGTAAATGTCAATCCGAAACCTCCACTTCGATCCGTCACCCTGAACTGGGATGCACATGCACCAGGTACAGAACAGCACCGTGCACCAATACTCAGTCCCCGGGATGTTGTCCAGGTTGCATTCATTCTGGAACATGACAGTAGCGCCGAGCAAGTGGAGGACGACGATGCACAGGCGGTCGCAGACAACAAGAGACTGCTTGGACAGCTTGCTATTCAATGGCGTGGCGCACTAGGAGATCGTGGCTCGTTGAGTACGGGATGGCTTACGTGTCGACGATGAAGATCGAGGACGGACACGGCGCCAGTCGGAGAAATTATACTGGTGCAGCCGTCAACCTCCGCAACTTGGTTACAATGACCTCGCACGATGGTGATCAGCTTGCCGAAGCTGCATCAATCGGAACGCTCTCCGAGTCCACGCGACTAGCCTCAACAATACTTCGAGGAGGCAGTGCATCGTCTGCTAGATGACATGCGGTCCATGGATTCGTGGTGCATGGTGTGGTAGAGTGCATGCATGTGCAGGCTGTTATCACGCTTCCTCGAATGGTGGACCCGTAGATTGGGGAGAGATGGGGCTCTGCGGAAATTACATGGGGTAATTCCAGACTCGATGCTGTATGGTCGACAACTTCGATGCTCGAGCATGGGACCTAAACATCCAACATCTGTGTATAGTGTTGGTGTAATACACCCCGGACCACCAAGCAGGAGTGCAGATGGGAAGTCTGTTTGCATTTCCATTTACAGTTTCGATGTAATACTCGTCTATTGAAACGATCCTCTTTCGTACAATGCTCACGCAACCCATGCCGCCAAGCATGAAGACGCAATATGGATTAGACCCTGAGTATCAATACAACTGAGCGAGGACCGTGCCGCGTCTCCCCAGAACATACACCTACTGTTGTTTTCAAACAGCATCACGAGCCGCCGAGGTCAGTTGACGCGGCAGATGGAGCCGAATCAAGTGCGGATCTCTCGAATCTTCACGGCAATCGTCTTGAACAGTCCAAGGGTCTCCACCAGATCGCCAACGGCCTCATTTTATCTCGGCGCAAAAAGCGGGATCGGGCCTCATTTCCAGGGTCCAAGACGTCAAGCTTGGCCGATTGCAATCTCTGCGCCACCCGGCGTGCAGGCTCTGGGAAGACAGGGAGACGCAGATCAGGGACTGTGTGGGAATAATTTTGGGCAGAGGGGAGGATTCGGCGACGCGGTGATGAAGTGGTGCTGCGATGTATAGGGGAGAGAGCACAATTGCGGGCTACCGCACATATAGTATGCATGTTCACAATAGCACTGCGTAGCGCATGTTGGTGCTTCGCAGGATGGCTACGCGAAAGTGGCCTCAGCATCGTGTTTGTGAAGGGGATCGCCGCGGACAATGCCACGTTCGCTTCGTCTATACGGTGTGCATGCAGTAGCTCCAACGTCCAATCTGGAAGGCCAGTGCCGCTGCAGGTACAAATGGCACTGGACGCACTGCAATGCACGCATGAAAGTGCATTGTGTTGAGGGAGTGATTGTCGCTGCGAGAGTGGTCGTATGATGCACGTCTCAGTGCAATCTGGCTGTGTACTGTGGTAGCATCGGGTTTGTGCAGAGAGTAACATGACACCCGAACAGCGGCAGCTCACGAATGTTGAGACGGGCCAGGGTGGTTTGCTGCACATGCATGGCATACTGCCGTATGTAAGACTCGGCTGTGCCGCTGGGCTGGGGTCAGACATGCAGCATATCGCGACCACGGCTTTGACACTTGACAGCTCTGTGTCTTTCTGTTACGGGTGTCTGTAGTGGCACCCCCCTATTTCTGCCCTGGCGGTAATGCTCGCTGTGCATGCGCTCGGTGCGTGAGACGGGTCTCTCCCATGTTGTCGCAGAACGACGGGCTATATATAAATTGCAAGCACACCATCACGGGCGCTGAGGTGTTGTCTTTTCGCAACGCAGCGTTCAAGGGGTTCCTATTCGGCTGCTCGTACCCCTGACGCGCGCCCCAAAGAGGAAAGGGCGCAAGCCGTGCCTTCCGAATGCATGCTATCCATGCCGCGTAGGCCGCTGCGAAGATGTTTGGTCGACTAGGGCATGCTGGCCGCCTCAGCACCATTGTTTATGCGTGGCCACCGAGACAAAGCCCAGTCTGTCTGTTCCGGGCACGCTGCGCAAAGCTTCCATGGAGATGAAGGCAGCGCAGGATGGCCGAGCAGTCGCAGCAGCGGGCGCCCGCGCGTGGTGTGAATGGCTGGCGGCGTGCAGGTCTAGCCCGTGTGCCCGCAAGCCAGCGCTCTTGAGGTGTGGAGCGGCAGGTCGCTAAACCCCAACTACGCTGCGATAAGACGCAAGCGGGAGCAGGCCCAGGGACGGTTCCTAGAGAGGCCTGGTACGGTGAATCTTGGGCGTGGCCCGTCCTGGTGTCCATTTCCATCGCTGGCCTGTGACCGACCGCCTGCTGCGTGCTCGAATATCTGCTATCCCGCCCGCATTCACCGCGCATATCCACGACTTCACCTGCTCCACGTCCTGCCTCCCACGACCACCTACGACTCCCCGCTTCCGGCCAAGCTCCCTCGTTCGTTTCATACACAGGCGGCGCCCGTGCAACCGCATTTCCCTCACCGTCGCACAACGGGAGCCCTTCCCGTGCATACCCTCCCGCCTTGCACGCCGACACACAAACAACCGTTGGAGCTGGCGTCCAATCCCCAATGACCTAAGCCACGGCCCATTCGAGCCCTGCCACGCCGTGACCCAGCACCCGCCGCTCCTTCTCCGCCATTGATTGTTTTTGGATATCCTATGACCTAGCACTCCAATGGCTCCCCAAACGGAAAAAGACGCCTCGTCTGCCCCGCTGGCCGACTATTTCTTTATCTCGGGCATCGAGTCTTCGCAGGTATATGACGAGCGCGCACAGCCAAACCTCAACCCCTCCCCGCTCGCCTCCCCGCCAGTCGACGAGACCATCGAGGAGGACCGCGCTCTGGAGACCGACTCGATTCGCCCGACGTCGCAAGAGGGACTGCCCAATGGCGACAGCAACAGGCGGCGGTCTGGCCGCATGAGCGAGCACCGCACGTCGGTCGGCACGATTACTGGCCTAGACGCAAAATTCACGCCCAGCAACCGCAGCAGCGCAACCATCAAGGGCGTGCAGCTACTTGGCGGCTCCGGCCTCAGCGAGCAGGACTTTGAAGTTGCGCTGCGCAAGTTTGCCTCGGAGCGCGACAATTTTCTCGAGGAAATTCAGTTTACTGCTGGCGTTGCGCAGCAGAACCGCCCCACCCCCACCCGACCGCGCCCTCGGCCACAGCGAGTGCAGCAGGCTGGCAACGATGAGGGCGGAGGAAATCTCAGGTCTGGCGTTGGGAGCATCAGGCGGCGCATTTCGACTATGCAGAGCAGCTTGAAGCGGCAATCTTCAGTCGCGCGACAATGTGAGTGCGTTGAGTGCTGAGAAGCGCATGGTTGCACCAGCATTTACTCTTCGAGGCCAACTTTTATTAACAGATGTGTAGCATCCATTCGGACCTCGAAGCGCATGTCTGGATACAATTCAGTGATACCTGCGCCACAGCCATTCATGCCGGACCCCAATATGCACCCTCTGCTGCGACGATACGAGCCCGTACTTCTGGACCGATATCCGCCGAAAAACATGGTCGAAGAACTCAAGAGACGGAATCCCTTCCCTGACTACGTCCCGATGTTTGCTTTTCCCAACGATGTCAGTGTTGTCTCGGCGGACGAGCGACCGAAGACCCAATGGCACGGATTCGCAATGACCAACGGCGACGGTTCGAAACTCTACGGCATTTCCGTGATTGTCTGGCTGCCCTTGAACGCTTCTGCTGCGGAGGGGCTTGAGCGCCAATGCGAGGAATGGCGTAGGATACACATGAACCCTGAGGAGCGCGAATTGGCGAGCAGTTTGGGAGAACGTTTGGCGCTGGAGCGGGCTAAGCTCTCGCAACTGTTGACCCAACTGCCCGCAGTTGCGCCAGAATCTGAAGAGCGAGAAGAGTTGGAAGACGAAATCGGGGCGGTCGAGGAGAAGATTCAGCTCATGACAGACCTCCTCCGACCAGTGAGGCATGGAGCCGCCTCGAAAATTGAAGGTCTCACAGACGGAGAAACCGGACTATGGATTCCACGTGCCTACGGAGTCATGGGTCGGGACGCCAGTCTGACACCTTTCTGGAAGGAATGGTTGAAGGCTGTTGTTGTTCCCATGACAAATGGTGCCATTCTGCGAGTACCTGCCAGCTCTCCGCGCATTGGGATGTGGCAGCCCTTGGAACGATACGTTGTCAACCTGTGCGCAGAGGCTCTTAGTCCGATCACCTCCATTACCCAGGTCGAACTGGCCGTGCGCGAACTTCGCATGTATGCCAGGAAAGAGGCGGTCAACGAGATTCCTGGATCTCGCAATATCGACATTTACGCCTTATTTCGATGTCTTTCGATTCCGAACATAATCACGCTCTTCGAGTTTGTGCTCGCCGAGTCAAGGATCATTCTCCTCTCTTCTCACACAGCAATGCTCCACCTAGCGAGCATGGCAATCACTAATTTGCTGTATCCGTTCCAATGGGCGGGTGTCTTCATTCCAGTCCTGCCCGCTCGTCTGGTGCAGACGATCGAAGCCCCTTGCCCGTACATCGTCGGGATCGAGCGTCGGTACGAGCCGTCAGACTACCCCGAGGACGAGTACGTGCTGGTCGATCTCGACAATGACTCGATTGTCTCGAATGGCCCTCCGCCTCCACCGCTGCCACGCCAAGCACGCCGCAAACTCATGGCTCTTTTACAACACTCCGCTCCGCACCACACTCGATTTGGCGTTCCTACTGGACCTCCCGCATATGCTATAGAAGCATACCCATATGACACCTTTTGCTCCGAGAACCCTGGGGTATTCTCACACAAAGCACATCCTTCGACCATTCAGACATATGTCGGCCTCAACTCGACATCGTTCGGTGCTGTTGGTGGACCACCCAGCTCGAAGCCATTGATCCATAACGCATTCTTACAATCAAGTGCATCCAGTCGAGGCAATGACCGACCTACAACAGCGACCACAGTCAAAACCTACGGCTCGCCGCCTTCGCCCAAGATTTCACCCGTATCAACAGTCTTCCCGCCAATGCCAAGTACGCCAATCTCTCGCAGCGACTCCGGATATGCCTTGCAGGTCCAGCAACTGCGAGAAAAGCGGTCTGGTCATTTTGAAACTTCATCTCGCCGGAGTTCTTCGTTTGGTTTCGAACGTGTGCCACCGCTTCGGAGGCCCAGCCAACCATTCCTCGGACATGCTCCTAGCGCCTCAACATCCTCGCTGAGCCACGAATTGCACGCCGTATCGTCGTACGCGCCGTCAGTGTATGCACAGTCGACCTTGGCGGCGTCGACCATTATGCCTGGTATGGCTATGCAGCCAGTGCGGAATACCTCGACCACGCAATGGCAAGAAGGACATTGTCTGCAATGGAGGCCGCAGGAAGAGAAGGCGAACTGCTCGATCTGCGAGGAAAAATCTGATGACGGGCTGTATCGTTGCACTGGTAAGTTGCACAATATCGCAGGGCAGCTCTTATCTAACGTGTTGCAGGCTGCACCACATATGTACATGGCCGTTGTGTCGACTCCATCTGCATCGTCTGCCCCACAGCGTTCAGGCCAGACCAGGTTCGCGCGTCGTTTGTGCGATGCTTCGCCAGTCTCTTGTATACGTACCGTCGCTTCATGGTCCCTGCGACTGGTGATCGCAAGAAGGCCGGCATGGCGTATCAATTCAAGATGGAAGAATTCATGAAGTCGCAGCCGACTGAGAATGTGCAGTACCTCGCCGTACTGCAGCAGACGCAAGGTAAATAGCTTATCCTTCCTCCTCCCATGTCCATGACCTGCTGACGCCAAGCCCAGGGTTTAACGAATTCATCCACGAGCGCGAATCCAAGCGGTCAGACGACCCCGCTATTAAACTGTTCGACGAAGTCATCCTTGCAAAGCGCAATCGCGGCAGATCTTCCTTCTTCCACAAGTCCAAAGTCGACTTCCTTTCTGACACCTCCGATCACCTGTGGCGCACTGCGTCTGCTACGCCGCCCAACTCCCGATTCCCTGGCGACTATCGCGCTGTTATTAGCCGTATTCCATCGAAACTTGATCCGACGCTCATGAAAGAGCCGAGAGTCATCCAGGGGGTCCCGAGGATACCGATGGCGAAGGCGAGGCGGAAGCCGATTCCGTCAATGTTGGGACCCAACGGTCTTCCCAGCCATACATCATAATCTCCTCTCTCTCTCATCTCTCGACACGCATCACGACGAACCGACACCTCTACATCGCTGACGTTCTCACACATTTCCTCTTTTGTACCTCTCTACCTATACCTCTCTCTCTCTTGCCACCTCTTTTCCTCCATGTCATCTCTTGCATTGTAACATACTAGCGACGGAGTTTGCGGCGCACACAACACACTTGGCTCACAACTCAATTGCCCCACGTGCACGGAGGATTGTTTTTCCTTTTCAAATTCCCTCTTTTGGAGAAAAAGCAATCTCACTTTGCATACACTGGAATCGGAGCATCATGGGCAAAGGGAACCTTGCCTCCGTCTTTTCTATACAACTACAATGGTGGTCGCTGAGCGGGACTTTTTCAGACCACGCCTTTGTGAGGATGCGCGTGTGCATGGGCTTTTTTGTACTTTTCTTGCATATGGATCTGGGCTGCGGAGGGTGTGTGCGAGGGATGTAGCTGCGCGGATGCAGAGTGGGAAGTAGGAATATATACATATATTTTGTAATGGCGTCCTCCTTTACCAGATTCCACCCTTTCGTCTGGACTTGGTGTACGTGTGTGAGTGCGTGTAGGCTCGATTGAAAACTCGACGCCGATGAGGTACATGTTTTGACAGACTGGCTGGAACGGGCACTGCGGAAATGATGCGGTGGCTTGCAATGTCTCGCAGCTGAGACGACGCAGGAACGGAAGTCTGTTCCTGGCTAGCAGGTCTTGATGGGTCTCGATGGGGCTAGTGGGGTGCAATGTGTCGTGAGTGGCGCTTTTCTTGGGGCTGGCGAGGGGATTGGACGACGGCTCTGGCGCTGGGATGGACTTACTGTGAGGGAATTGTGGATTGCTGCAAGGCGGCAGGGAAGTTTTGGTGCGGATGGACGGTATATTTGAGAGGTTGTGCGGATTCGTGCTGTGCTTACTGTGGTGTTGAGGGAAAATGGGGAAAAGTAGCGTTTCTCACCGAGGTTGCATTTGGACAGATCGCCGGGATGAGGTGATGTTTGTGGTGTTGTCGAGGGCGATGGATGCCATTGTTGCCGGTGGACATTGGGTCTGAGGTGCTAGCGGTTGTGGTGCTCGTCATGTTACTGTGGTGGACGGCGTACGCGGGCAATCATAATAGCAGCAAGAGGAAGGAGGGCAAAGGTTCTTTTCGAATCGCGTTCGGCCTGTGCTAGTATGCTGTATAGAGATCTTGTATAGGTGACCACGATTAGTTCACCATGTTGCCTTTGAAGTTGGAAGGCATCAGCGTTTTTCTATAAGCAGAATAAGACTTGTTCTACGTAATCCATCTATGATCAAGACGTGTTGCTCAGTTTGATTTCGCTAGAGTATGTCGGGGCATGCTCATGACCCTGAGCCAACTGCGTGTTGTTGATTCAGACACTGCGGGTAGATCGATCAGATCCGATGAGCGTCAGTATCTGGCTCGTACCAAGCAAATCACACCTGAACGCATTGAATAGAATATTTCCCCCAACCTATGTATTGTTAGTAACCGATAGTTATTGTCAGTACCAGAAACATGGCAACAATATTTCCTGTTCCATGTTCCAGTCTTCCGCTGACCAGTCTAAGGCCAAATTGTTGAGTCATGTTCCTGTACCCCACTTTGCTTCGCTGACCAAACTCTGCAGTAGCTCGGTTTGCCTTTCCAGGCTTCAAGCGCCGGCTCAGGTCCGTGAAAATCTTCACTCCACTGTACCAGACCTGCTGAAGCAAATTTTAAACGATATATTGTATTTAAAAGGACAACATGCTATAAAATCATCTCTTGGCAAGATGGCCGAGCGGTCTAAGGCGCTAGCTTCAGGTGCTAGTAGAGTAATCTGCGTGGGTTCGAATCCCACTCTTGTCACCATCCTTTTTGCTTGATCCGCACGATTTTGTTGTGTTGTTTTTGCTCTCCTGGCGGTGTCGGACGATGGTTTGGCGTGGACGACTTGTGGTGAATCACTAGTGCATGATAACTTCACTAGCTGGCATACTTCACTTCATGCTCGATAGTCCCGTGCTGTGCTTGCTTGATATATATATTTTTGGCAAAGTTATAGACTCGATCATCTGTGCGAAACGTCGTTGTAGAAGCTTGTTATTTTTGGAACTTTGAGTGGTCCACATCAGCCGCAAGCTACCATGTGCCACTACTCCACTAGCATCTCCTGAAATAGTGTTTCATCATGAAATGCTTTTATTGTTCGATATGGTGGCTATTGCATTATGAAAGCTTGTCAAGCCCATCGTATGCTTAGCATAGCTTGTGAACGCGATGGGAGAACTATGGCATAGTGTATCTATTTGATGGCTGGAATGGGTTGAAGGGAAAAGAGGGGTACAACGTTTTTGTACAAGTGGATAATTCGTGCATTGTCTTCTCTATCTGATCTATTCTTCATTTGAGTATACATCTATTCAGGGACATCAGTTCTTCTTCGAGCTTTCCTTCGCGTCTATCTCGATCATAGCCATTGTTAGGATATGGCAGAATCTTCCACATCCGCACTTCACGAATCCACCCCTGCATCATGTAATTTTTTACAAGGATCCTCAAGTTCTGCCTCTGCGGCTCCGCTGTATGATTGCGAAGCTTTAAGATCATGTGCATTTTCCGTAGTGCATAAATCTTGACATCCCTATTTGCTACAGTCGCTGTCGATGCACGCAAGGGCAAGGCAAGACCTTCCAAGCAACATGTATAGTGGATGATGTGAATGTTGAGCTTGCTTCATCAACGAAAGCAATGAGTCGTGACTACATGTGTTAGGATTTGATTCATGCTCTGTAAATTGGAGAGTTTTGGTGAGCAAAGAAAGTTACGATCTGACCGATAACCTCCCTGACCTTCGACTTTACCCACATGGCAATCGCTTTAGAGCGCTCGAATGGTTGGTTGGTTGTATTAATTTTCGTCCGAAGGACGTCAAGGGTTAATCCCCTGTCGCCGCCTCCCTTGGGGCATAAAGGACGTGCTAAGCTATGGAATTATGTGGTCACGCACTACCGTAGAAAGCATTTCGTGTTTGAGCTGGCCGCAAGGCCTGTTGAGAGATGTCCATCCGCTTTAGAGCGCTCGAGAAACTCTGATAGATCTACAAGACGGATATCACGCTTAATAGTCGAAGTCGAAGCATAGGGTCTGCATATGTTTCGATTTGCTTGATAATGGTGGCTTGTGCAGCTCCGGCGCTGAGGCATCTCCTCACATCTGCAATTTTTGAGTCTACCTTTGATCTATATGTTGTAATACATTGACCATGTGCCATCTGTGGATACGTTTCGCCATGCAGATTTTCCTGCAACCTTTTGTGTGGGACACATGTCTTCCACCCTCGAGAGGCAATCATCATCATCTCCAACGTTGGCGTGTCCATGATGCTCGCATCCTCGAATCGGCTCACCTTGGTTTTCAAGGACACAAACGCACTTCCACAGCTCCTTGAACATCTCCAAAGGCAGTTCCGCAATTTCCTTACCGATGTTGTCCTTATCGCACTTGAAGTCAAACCAGCCACGGACCAAGATCTTTCGAAGGACGTCGTTAGATTTTGTGTTCTTCCAGGCTTCGGATATAACTGCCGGCGGAATGTAAGAGCTCAGCATCTCGGAGTCGCAGACCATGCTGTGACACCATACCAGTCGATGAATGGCATCTTCACCGAGTAGAGGCACCCTGAAATCTTTTGCGAAGAAGTATATGTCGATTATGACTTGAGCGTGTTCCCAGACTGCGTGATTTGCCTCAAAGATCCACAAGAGTGGATCGGGGCCACCTCCGTACCCGTGGTCTCTGATGGTGGTTGACGTGATCCACGTGGGTTGTTCCGTCAATCCATTCCAAGGATCCATGTCCGTGTTCTTATAGCGGTAGTACTCCGCGCGCAGCCAACTCAGGAAGATCTCGAAGGTCTTGTACGACACATCTGAGATCAGTATAGAATGTATTTTCGGGTTCTTGAATATGCTTGCGAAGCCCGGGGCAAAGGCGATGAGCAGGAGGCGAAGAACTGGATAGGATCGTTGCTCAATGCTAGTACTGCCAATGACATTGACATTAACCGTGCGTTGGCTGTTATATGGTTAGAACTTGGATCTCCAACAGCAGCAGCACCACAAACTCACAGTTCCTGCTCCGTGTAGGCCTTTCCGGAGCTGCGAGCCGTCATGTCGTTCGCGAGGTACCACAATTTCGAAAAATTGCAAGAGATGCAAGTATGAATAGTGTAGAGGATTCAATGATGGGGCAGTAAGAGGAGAGGAGCACGCAGGCTCAACGATTTATAGCTGCAAAAGAAGCTATAGTGGCAGGTGAGAGACGAAGAGACCCACCCCCATTACGAGTAGTACAAAGGAAAGGAGAATTCTTGACATCAATTATCGCAGGACACATTCAGGCGATCTGGTTCCAAGACTGCAAGATCTCACCTTCACCATCTCTCGTATGCTTTCAGCATGACGGCCTCATTGCAATTTCTTACTACGCTTCTATCAACCCTAGAATCGTATCTTCTTCTCTTCTGACAAACCCGGAACATGTGAAAAAGGGCCGCTAGCGCAATAAGAAATTCATATATCAAATACCAGAGTAAAGAGTAGCGACCACTGTGCGATGTTTCTTGAGCAGCAATACAATCCTACCTTCCCACAAAACAGGAAGTGGTACTGAGCCATCTACAGTGTAGCGCACTATCTTACCCCAGATCAAAACTATTGACCAACGTTTTCTTGTTGGGCGTACCATTATTTTGACCAAGACCCTGTCGCGCTATTGTAACCTCTAGCGTAAGCGGAAGGTACTCTACAACGTCGCAAAGAGCGAACCACGGGACTCGAGGATGTCGTATTCAAAGTGTTATCCTTCCCCGCCCTACTAGGAATTACCTTTTGTGGTTGGCTTTTATTGTTGGCGTCCTTACCAGCCAAATTATGACGACAAACAGACAATTCCACAACGCCGTCGAGACACCATGCCAACGAAGAGTGCAACTGGATGTGTCTGGGTGTTTCATGCTTACTTGTAGACTCTTCTATTCATGTATTGTGGTTAATTGTGATATTCCTCGTTCCAGTATGCATCTTCGTCGCAGTGTTTACCGCCAAATCGTAGTTTCTCACCTGACCCAAAGAAGCCCGCACAATCACAGTTCCACAACGTTCCATGAGTATCCAGTTCCTGATGGGTACACCTGATTCAATGGTCCGGTCGAATCATTCTTGAGACCCAGGGTTCTCTAACAGGAAGTTTCTGGTCCTCGGAACCTCAGGACAGTCTCATTTAGTGTCCTTTCCTTGAAGATTTTTCCCAAAGAGGAATAGTTTTAGACTTTGAGATAATATTGAGTCTTCACAATTATGCAATCTAGCAGTTTTGATGGTGCTAATTGAATTTTAAATGTCGTTGTGACCGATGAAGCCAGGTCTAAACATGAAAGTACCGACTTTGCTTGCTTCTTAGATCCTGTTGACAAAGGGAACATAGGATTTCTCCCCTCAAGTACTATTTGTTAGCATTATTACCACTGGAACAGGAAGTATAGCGTTTCGATGTATTGGTTCAATTCCATAATCTCATGGTTCGCCATCGAAAAGCCTTCACCGTTACCATCGCTTCTTCGTCGTCTCAACGATTGATCTGGACATCTGGGTGATCTTTGAGGAGCTGGAACAGTATATATGCCACGAATTCCACCTTCGTAGAAGGTCCCCAGCAAATCCCGGATATCCCTCTGCCTGACTATCATTTTCAAGCAAAGCATATCCAACATCATTCTCCATTACACATTCTTCACCACCATCACTACACATCAATCATTATTGAAGATGACTCCCACGCATCTCCTCACCGGCAAGATGGGCAACTTCCAAGCCCTAGCGCCAAAGAAGGTATCCTGGCCCTGTTCTGCCGCCAAATCCTCAAAGATGGATAGGCCGTGGCGCGCCAGTTCCTCTCCTCTCCCTCCCCCACCACCACCAAGAACTACCACGCCTCCGAGGAGGGATTCTGGGGTGGGCGCTTCTTCCAACAATTGGCGGGAGAAGATGGGCTGCCTTCCTGGCATCAATAAACCCAGCTTCAACGACTTGAAGCCAGGTATGGTCTTCCTTCTCCCCGGAGACCAAGAGGTCATCGACGCGATGGCCAATTCGGGCCTCGAAGAGACCGATCGGCCATGGGAGCACCCGGCGGTGGTGACTTGGAAGTTCGAGATGAATGGGGAGGAATACGTCAAGTTCAGGACGTGCACAACGTTCGATCCCAGGAGCGTCGTGGAGGCCAAGCCGGAGCACCAGCGGGCGTTGTTTTTGCTGGCCGAAAACAAAGAAGATGTGACCCCACACTGGGGCACTAGTCTGGGGAAAATCACATCAGGATCTTGACACGTTCGGTAAACGAACTTACGTCAACCTGAGCTTCCATTCCGTATACACGGTGAAGTGTACGATGTTGAAGCTTTTCAACGGCAAGCTGCTGATGCAGTTTGACGAGGAAGCGCTCAACATGATCAGGCGATGCGAGCCATATTAAGACAAGATCCCGTCTGGGCCTGATTTCGTTGCGTCAGTCGAGATCCGCTACCTGAGGCTCAGTAGCCGCTCTAGGTGACCGGTTCAGGATTGTCGGTGACAGGCTGGCGTAGCAAAGAGGTCCCGGGGATTCCTCACGATCGACTACCACCCCATTGACACCGCCATACCACCGTTGGCATTCATGCCTGAAGGTCCCTGGCAACGATACAACGGCCATGCCGTCTGGTCCACCGAGTGCATCGACACGATCAACTTCCTCGACCATGTCATGCCTCAGGCTGCCTGGTCCACCGAGTGCATTGACACGATCAACTTCCTCGACCATGTCATGCCTCAGGCCGCCTGGTCCACCGAGTGCATTGACACGATCAACTTCCTTGACCATTTCATGCCTCAAGGTCCCTTGCAACCACCTTACATCGCCATCATGGAGCCCGCCAGAGAGGACTTCCTACGATGCGCACGACAAGGCCAAGCCACCGATGGCATTCATGCCTGAAGATCCCTGGCAACCACATTCAATCGCCATCATGGAGTTCGCTGGAGAGAATTTCCTACGATGAGCACGACAACGCCAAGCCACCGATGGCATTCATGCCTGAAGGTCCCTGGCAACCACCTTACATCGCCATCATGGAGTCCGCTGAAGAGGACTTCCTACGATGCGCACGACAACGCCAAGCCACCGATGGCATTCATGCCTGAAAGTACCTGGCACCAAAGTCACATTCACCCCTCAGCTATCCTTGGAGTCTGCTGGAAGAAGACTTCCATCGATAAGCCTATACCTATTGACAATACCGAGCCGCCGCTGGATTCGTCTTGAAGGTCCTTGGTCCTATTATGCTGAATGGCTTGCTTTGAAGGCGTTTTTACTAGGAGGATCATACTTAGGTTTTACGGAGTTCGATTATTTGATGGCGTCATGGCGTTCGGATTCATTTCGTGCAGTCCGCAACGTTTCGCGTATCCATTGTCGAAGAGCTGTTGTTGCTGCTTTTAAGACCTGCTGTTCGTTAGCGAGAGAAATGACATATTCGTTCTCAGGGAGCATAGGAAGATTCCTAGTCGCGATTCAGTATAATTGGCTGTGGAAATATATAAGCATACCCAATTCGAAGAACCAAACGCGGAAGACCTCGGCGCACGTTCGAATCATGATTGTGAGATCATCGTCTTCTGAGGTCAGCTAGGCACTCGAGTGGCCCAATCTGCTACCCCTCTGTCGCGCTCTCAAAATCGTCCAAATTCCTTTCTCTTCGCTGGCAGTGATATGCCCAAACAGATGTCTGTCCATCTTCACAGCCCTACAAAGATTGCAAGTCTCAGCGCTTCAGGCATAGTGGCTACCCCAAAGATCTCAATCGTGACAGCCTGCCTGGCAAGGTATCGGAACAATTTCGACTTTTCACTGTAAACTCATTTGACATCGAGGTCAGCCAGGAACCCGCGTGGCAAGGTTTACCACATAACCATCATGCTTTCAAGCTACCAGATGTTTGAGTATAGGGAGATCAAGATATTTGCCGCGTTGGATCTCAGCACGATTTCGACTGCTCGATCAAGACCATCTGTTTCCGAGGTCAGCCAGGTACCCGCATCGTCGGATTAGTCGAATGACCATCCTGCACTCAGCATCGCTGGAATGCTGTCACATCTCCTCGGTCAGAAAGTCTCTATGCGCTCCTGCCCGCCTTCAAAGAGGTTTGGTTTCCGCAACTGCCGGAATCCGGGGGTTTCAGTCGCCATGTCTCTGTTTCGTCTAGCCCTTGATGTCCAGCAATAGGTTTGATGTATATGCATCTTGCTCTCAGCATCGCTGGGATACTAGCGTTGTCACGTCTCTTTCCATGGCATGCTCATGCACCTAGCTGTCGACCTTCACAGCGCTCTCGGCTCTGCATATTGCTGCGTCTCGGCTCCTGTAGTCGCCCCGACTGTTGTGCGTCGGGTCGGTGTGATGGCCGGCAAAATGTTGTACGTGCATCGTGTTCTCAGCATCACTGGGGTGCTTGTTACTTCTCCTGCAAAGGTACGACCATGTCTGCTTTTGTTCATCCTCACAGCGCTCTCGACTCCGGACTTTGCCGCGTATCGGGCCTTGTGGTCGCCCCAACTATCGTTCGACCGGCCTGGAACGCCCAACAGTAGACTGGCAGTATACCGATGGACCTTGGGCTGCAATTGGCACATAGCGCCTAATTGCCGCGACTGCTTGGTAAGGATCTGGTACCGCTGCCAGGAGGAGAGTCGGAGTTTGCCATGGTGTCGTTCATAATTCCGCCGAGCCTACGCCTCGGACGACGCGGACATGTAGCGCCCCTGCTTGGCCAAGGAATTGGGCTTTTTGGTTACATGAGCATGTTTTACTACTTGTGATCGTGGTCACGGATGATCAATTCCAATTCGTCGGAGCGAGCTGCGAATATTCGTGATTGGTCGATGTGCGCATCACGTGATGTCAACAGAGTACAAACTCTGGCATTGCACGACGAAGGATGCGAAGCTATGGGATCTGATGTGTACAACGGTCAGAACACGCACATCCACACACAGAGCGAAGAACGCATTTAATCACTCAGTTTCTTCATAATGACTTCCACGAGCAACCTCGGTTGACGTCATCAGGGACTTCATTACTACGACCAATGAAGAGCGGGGTTAGGACTTAACGATGGACGAACGATGAAAGAGTAGGATCTTATAAATTCACTTCAAGGCTACCGTCTCAAGACCTCCAGAACACTACCATCTCAATCATTCAAGATACCAGCACATAAATTTTCAATCTCAGCTTAGGCACTCACAAATCACATCGAACCACACCAACCTGAACCAACCCACCATGTCCCTCCCCAAAGCCCCTCTCGGCCGCGATGGTCCCCAGGTAAACCGTCTCGGCTTCGGCGCCATGGGCCTCTCCGCCTTCTACGGCGCTACCAAGCCCGACTCCGAGCGCCTTGCTCTCCTCGATCAGGCCCACGCTCTGGGCGAGCACTTCTGGGACAGTGCTGACGTCTACGGCGACAACGAGGATCTGATCGGGAAATGGTTCAAAGCCAACCCCTCGAAGCGAAAGGACATCTTCCTCGCCACCAAGTTCGCTCTCAAGGACGGCAACCTCAACACAACTCCCGAATACGTCCCGCAGGCATGCGAGAAGAGCTTGCAGAGGCTGGGGATCGAGCAGATTGATCTGTACTATATGCATCGCACGGATGGAACGACGCCGATTGAGAAGACGGTGGAGGCGATGAAGAAGTTGAAGGAGGCGGGCAAGATCAAGTACATTGGGTTGTCGGAAGTGTCGTCTGATACGTTGAGGCGCGCGCACAAGGTCCATCCCATCACCGCCGTGCAGGTCGAGTACTCGCCGTTTGCGCTCGAGATTGAGAGCCAGCAAATCGACCTGCTCAAGACATGTCGTGAGCTTGGCGTCGCGACGGTGGCGTACAGCCCGTTGTCGCGTGGGATGCTGACGGGCGCGTTGAAGAGTGTTGATGATCTTGAGGAGGGAGATTTCAGGAGGAACGCGCCGAGGTTCAGCGAGGAGAACTTCCCCAAGAACCTCAAGCTTGTCGATCAGTTGACGAGCATTGCGGAGAAGAAGGGTGTTACGCCGGGACAGCTGACTCTGGCTTGGCTCATGGCGCAGGGACAAGACATCTTCCCGATTCCGGGAACTACGAAGCTGGAGAGACTCAAGGAGAATCTGGGCGCGTTTGATGTCAAGTTGTCTGAGCAGGAAGAGAAGGAGATCAGGAAGGATGTAGAGGCGGCGTCAATTGCTGGAGCGCGGTACCCCGAGAGTTTCATGAAGGCTTGCTATGGGGACACACCGCCGCTGAATTAGAGAACGGCTCAGAACAAATCACGGACAATTCTTGGAGGATTGTATAGTGGTGCTGAAGGATATGAGGTAGAGTCAACGCTACAAAGCGTGACAAATAAGTCAATCAACAGAATTCATACACCATCTTGCATTATCCAATTACTTCTACTCGTGGCCTCTGCAGCTTTTCAAGTCTTAATCAGGCCTAAGCACAACATCCCCAACACAAACAACCACATTCTTGAAGAATCGCCTCCACTCCAACGGATCCCCACTCGCCTTCACAAACCTCACCTCATTGTACTCCATGCCCTCATATACCGCCTTCTCGACAAGGATATGTCCATTCAGCCCTTGTCGTCGCCCATCTGCCATCTTAACCCGAATACTCGTGCTGCCCTGGTGCTCACACTCCGCAACAGACTCTTGGGTGAATGACGGCGCTGGCACACCGAGACGATGAAGAGCCTCAAGGAGAAGAGGGATGAGCAGAGACATGGCGCGAGGTGAGATGAAGCGGGCGAAGGAGTGCGAGGGCATGACGTCTGCGAATTTGCGCGCGGCTTGAGTGAGGGTCATCGGCACGCCGTGTGACTGGGAGAACTGTGTCATGCTGGGATCCTGCGAGAGCATGTCTTGTGTAGATGAGGGGAGTTGCGACATGAGCGGTGTGGAGGAAATGTTTTGGTTGCGGTATGTTGTTTGTTGGTGATGATTTGTGGGTTGCGAGGCTGAGATGCCATCGTGAGATGCCAGTCGTGGAGGTCGTTCCCAGTCGAAAGGAGTGTCGGCGACAGGCGTTTCTGGCTGTGTGGAGGAGAGAAGGTTGATTGCGCTCGAGCGACGGGGATCCGAATCGATGTCCATTGCGTCGGCATCTTGCGAGAAACCGCGTTGAGATTGTGTTGGTTCGCGTGTGAAGTCGATCTTGAGCTGTGACAGCATTTGCGTTGCCAGTCCTACAGGGTTTGCGCTTTTCCCTGACGATGTCAAGTAAGGGTTCCTCCGCGTGAACCAAGGGTGTGTCCGAATCTCGTCGAGCGTGAAGCGTTCTGCAGGATCGAGTTTCAGCATGCCGCGCAGCAGCGACACTATCCCCGCAGGTAGCTGTTCCCAAAGCTCGTCTGTTGTGTGTCCACCAGTCTCGACATACTCCTTGAACTCCTCGCTTCGCATCGTTGGCTCATCCCAGGGCGTGTTGCCTACCAGAAGTACGAAGAGTACGACACCACAGCTCCATACATCGCAAATGTTCGGCATGTATCCCACATCCAGCATATCTGCCCGCTTACTCCGTCGTCCGCTAACAATCTCTGGCGCGATGTACGGCGGTGATCCACACACTGTGTTGCAGACACGCAGCTGCCCGTCTTTCTTGAAAAGTGCCGCGAGTCCAAAGTCGCTCAGCTTCAAGTCTCCTTCTGCACTCAGCAGAACGTTCTCCGGCTTGATGTCTCTGTGTGCGATGCCCATCGAGTGCATGTACCCCACCGCGCCGACCAATTGCGAGAAGTAAAAATGCGCAATGTCCTCGCCCACTCCCTCGTCTGCCTCGATCTTGTCAAACAAATCCCCACCCTCAGCCAGCTCCATTGCTATCCATGTCCATAGCGGGTCTTCGCCGTGACCGAGACAGTGTATGATGTTCGGGTGCTTTTTGAGATGCGAGTGGAGGATGATCTCCATCTTGATCTGTTTCGGGGTGAGGCGGCCTTGTCTAAAGGCATGTTCTTTGTTGATAAATTTGATCGCAATGATGGGTTTCGGCGCATTGATGGGTACGGCTTTGCGGATGGAGGCGTATGCGCCTTGGCCGATGGTTTTGCTGACGAGGCGGAAGGGAAGGTTCGAGGGAAGCGGAGCGACCTGGCTCTACGTGACTGTCAGCCTAAATCTCATGTTTGTACAAAATTGCGTCTGAGTCGATTCAAATGCGCGATGTCGTGTGCTTGTAACTTACCCCAGGCGGAGCGGGCGCCATTGTGGTGGTGGTTGTATTGCGAGAGCTGATCTGCGAGGGCTTGACGAGGTAGACAAGAGAGAAAATATTATTGTTTATCCAGACATCTCCAGATGAAAGCAATGTTGGTAATCACTGTTGTTGCCTAATCACCTCTCGTCTCGCGTGCCTCGAAAACGCGTCGAAAACATTGGATGACGCACGGGTTCGCGCTTTCCTCCGCAGCGGCAGCCGAGCAACGCCTGCTCACGTGCCCGACATGCAACCTCGGAAATCCATCGTTTCGTCCAACCTCTCACGGCACGGCAACCCGCCCTCCTTCCCTCAACCTTATTTCGACGCCCACTTGCCCGCTCGACCTGCCACATTCTCTCCCAAACCCTATTCCGCGGACAAGCCCACATTGACTCGCAGCGACGTACCGGCTTCGCCTACTGAATCATAGGAATGAATGACTTTCTTGCCGATTACTGAGCGACCCGTTCCATTCCCGCATCTTCGCACCCTCAGAGGAAAGGTCTGTATGCAAAGTCGATCACTTGCACGTGGCATCTAGGCGAACTGCAGGCGCGTGAATGACAAGTCATGACATATGGTGATCAGTAAACTACACACACACTACTCTATTGAACATGTCGAGTCGAAATTTCAGCTCGGTGGAGGTAGAGTTGAGGCTGGTGTACTTGACGAACACGTGAGCTGGAAACAACTCATGGCACTGTTGAGACTTGGGCCATGGGATCCTCACCTTCGTCCTCGACTATCTACAGATCGTACGATGATGCAAGGATCGGGAGGGTCTCCGCAAACCACTACATGCCTTGGCAAGAACTCTCTTCTGTTCAACGAAGAACAGTACAGACGTTCATCAAGGTGACCCTTGATGCCAGGACGATGATCTCGGCCTGCACAGCCGCGAAGCCGAAGGCCGCGCCACACTCGTCGATTAAGCTTCACGAATCTTGGGATCTGAACTTTATCTTGTGGTCCCCCAGATGTCCGGCAAACATCGGTAAGTCGCTCTTCACTTTTACTCTGATGAATTGTGATCATCACCGGGTAACGGACTGGGTGTCTATGTTTCAATAGCTTGCAGTGTTAGAGGATTTACCAATGCTACATCACATGTGTATCATATGCCAGACAAGACTGGGGAACAACAGCTTGCACACGAGCATAGTCCAGGTACACCCAGGTAGCCGTCGGACGGGTAGGAACATCCTCCCATTCGCTGCACAATTATACATCGATCTCCCCCCCACCCCGGCCCTCAACCCTTGCACCCACTTGCTCAATCCGTAGCATCGCCGCAGCTACAGATTCATTAATTATTCATTCACTTCATTCTCCCTACCCAACACCCTCCCTCATGCCACCATCGCAACCCAACATCCGCGCTCCCTCGGCCTTACATCATCCCGCCGCCCATCCCCATCCCCAAACCTTCCCTAATCGGCCTTGTCCGCTCCAATCGCCCCGCACCGGAGTACCCTCCACCCAGCCCACAGACCCTTCGCCGTTCGCCAGCCCAAAAAGCAGAAAAAAATGTCCCAAGCACAGTATTTCGCCTTAACGCCGTAGACATAAGGCCGAAGACAGCCTTTTCTTACTCTCTTTCGGCCGCTTGGGTCTTGTCGGTACGTAGTGCGGTAGCCGTGATGTAGTCGGCCCGGTGGAAATGTCCGATCAAGGGTTTTTTGGTCTCTTGGCGCGGACGAAATGTAAAGCATGACATGTGTGCGTGCGGGCTGGGTAGTTTCGCCAAGGTCGTACGAGCGCACGTGCTGGTTGATTGATTGATGACAAAGTGATGATCTATGGACGGAGGCTGGAAGCTGTGATGTGCAAGAAGCTGTAGGGGTTGGGTTTGAGGAGACGAGGGGACCAGAGCGGTGGGATTGATCGGGGGGATGAATGCGAAGATGGGTGAAACGACGGGGGAGGAAGGGATGGACGGACAGACACTCTATGTGCGGTACTACATGCGAGACATTTTGAGAAGGTTGAAATTTGAGCTTGTAGCTTTGATAGTACAGTAGCGAAGGAAGGGAAATGGGATTCACTTCCATGCACAAGCACGAGTGTCACGTAGCACAAGAGTAGCAATAAAGTATTGTTTTGTATGTTTCATATCATGAGATTTCCACTCCTATCGACACACGGAGTTCCTCCACGCTCCGTAATTAAGCTACGAGCTTTCCAAATCCCGTCCCAGCCTCCATCCAATCAACCCAGAATATCCATCTCCGCTCCATAGAATCATAAGAGGTTGGTCCACCACGATCGTAACATCTATGTGACCCATCCAATTCATCGAGCGTGGAGTCCGGAAACCATAAAAATGGAATGTCGGCTGCGTTTGTCCAATCCACACGCAGCGTCCGGCAAGAAGATAAAAAGAGAATCAATAATCAAATAAATGTCAAAATCAGACCTCCACCCCGATGCTGATGTTTTGGGAACCCGGATAAACGCCAATGTCTAGGATGAATGCAACTGAAAGGTTAAGAGAATAACGGGGTATGATGCATCGATTCGCGAAGCACATGGAGATAAGTTGAAGTAAATCGTCGTCATGTGGTGAAGAAGATCGGAAGAGACATCGCAAGGTTCGTCCTCGTCTATGATCGTGAGCCGGCGGGGGCTGGGGCGTACGATGCGGCAGCGGCGGCGTCCAGGCCCTTGAGTTGAGGAGCGTACTTGGGATGCTTGATGAACTTGGGTACGGAATCCTAGCGGGTTGTTAGTAGGATTCTGCTGGCTATGAATGAAGTTAAACTTACGCTAGACATGAGCTTGAAAATTGAAGTCTGTGCCTTCTCGAACAGCGAGGCCACTTCGTTGAGACTCTGTAGCATGGCGGTATCGTCGCCGACAGCACGTGTCATGCGGGTAGCTAGTTGAGTGCGAAGAGCATGGTCGATGTTGAGCTCGTTCGGTGAGCCGGGGGCCAGGAAGGCATTGTAGAGACCATATGCAGCTGCGAGGGTCTCTCGAATCGTCTCAACCTTGCCCTCGCCCTTCTCACCGATCGCAAGCTTGTATTGACGATCGAACTCCTTGACCTCGAGGTAGAATGACAAGTTCTCCTCACACATGGTCTCTTTGAGGAACTCGCGGTACAGAAGACGCCATGAGGGGTTGCGGATGATAACGTTGGTGCGGTTGCTATTTGAGTCGCGGGCCATACCATCCCGTGCCTTCGCAGGAGTAACCTCCCCAGGTATCGCGGTGGCGTCTGCTGACCAGCCAGCCGCACGCTCGCCCTCCTCGGTAATGTAGTATATTACGTGCTTGACGGGTTGGAAGTTGTTCTCAGAGTTGCGTAGATCGACGGGGGCAATGAGCTTGAGCTGCAGGAAGAGTGACCCGACCTCGACAGCCTCGCGAGGATCGACCATTGTTGAGCAGTCTAGCAGCCATTGTGCAGCGTTGCGGCCATTGAACGAGTACTCCCACGGGCGGCTAGCAGATTTGCGGTTCTTGGCGAGTTTCACACCGACATTGCAAATGGCGAATTCGTGTATCGAATCGCTATCTGACTGTGTCTCGTTTGCAGTGCTGCCCACGAAGCGCCGGAAGATGATTTGGACAGTCTGCTCGTCGTGGTGCAGCTTGTCAGTCTCTGTGCTCCGCTCCAGAATCACGAGCTGGTGTGGGTTGCGGTTCGAGTCGATGACGGCCTTGACGTGGGCGGACTGGATGCCATTGCGTGTGCAGAAGCGCTCGAGGATGTGGATGCCCTTGGGCGTGAGCTGCCATACCGAGCTCTTGTTTGTGAAATCCGTCTTTCCCTCTACCGACTCGACAAATTTTGCCTCGAGGAATTTTTGGCACACGGAGCGGGCCATTTCTTTTGCCATGGAGAAAGTGGTAGTTGTGGTCGTGGTGACGACGCGGGAAGAGTCCTTGGGGTCTGGCATGCGGTTCGACTGCGAGAACTTGAGGGAGCCAAGATTGGTAACGGCCTCATCGCTCGTAAAGGTGAAATCAATCATCCGGAAGCGCACGCGATGCGGGGTCAGCGGGAGCGAGACCATGAGCGTGCTGAAGAGATCTTTGAAATCCTGTTCGGTTCATGTCAGCACAATTGCACCCATTTTCGGCCCCCATAATCTTCGTGTCGTGGCTGCTGTGGCCCAAAAGTGATGACGTCTGAGGCCTGGATGCGGAGGGAAAGGTACGTACTCTTGTGTACGGACGCTCATCGTCCGTCATCCGCAGCAGGCGCGAGCTCGTCTGGTGCATCTTGCCGGGAACGGGTGCCGCAGCGGCTTTGGTGGCAGAGTCGTCCTCTTCGCGGGGGGGCTGCTCGTGGCCGTGGACCGAGGGTGCGCGGGCGGGGGAGGGCTGCTGGCGCCGCACGCTCGATGTCGAGGCTCGTGGG